>LR812538.1:61581263-61710546 GCA_903798195.1 Danio kyathit
CTCTTCTCTGTCTTCTCCATTATGGAAACACTCCGACTCTTTTTCAGTGCTGTTGTTTTGGCTTGTGAAGCAGCTGTGACTGTTCCTGTCTAATCAAACACAAAAAATACAGATGAAAATCAAACCTTCAATATTTGCTTCTCATCTTCAGTCATGGGTCAACAGCTCCAGCATGGGGTTGTTCCAATAAAACCAATGACAAATGCAAAGCAGCATAGCAGGCTTGTTTTGCCACTACATCACCCCTTTATTGTTTAAGCAATCATTATTGTCAAGTTCAACAAGAGCAGGGTTGGATTTCATATAAACAGTGACTACGCTGCATATCAACTATAGGTTACTGATATTTTTAAGCTATTTTATATGATATACAATGCATGATGGTGGGAAATAAATATATAAATAGCATTTGAAGTCAACAAACAGCCAGCAAAATCACGCCAAGGTGTGAAACCCACGTTCAGCACGTAACTTTAAGCAAAATGACGTCACGTGCATCACGTTAAATCATGTGCATAACTACTCATTTTCATTATCATAATACAGTATATGTAATATACGTATAATCTGCTTTGCTACATTACTATCATTATCGTTACAACATCATTATCATCTGCATGTTCGGTTTGTGTATGTTTGGTTCTAGCACAAGACTGGAATTCATGAATAAATATAACGTAGAATATTATATACACTATTTTATGCACAAAAGCTGACGTCATGCGATATGCTGTATGTTTATCATACATATAACAACGAATATATTAGTAGAACATACACATTCTGTTTTATGCTATATTAGCCTATCTAAAAAAACAAATGTGGATTAAAAACAAGCATAGGATCATGTAGGATGCACACACACACACACACACACACACGTGAGGAGAAACAATGAACCCACCTAAACAAACACTACATCCCTGAAGTGCTGCACTTCTTCTTCACTTAATTCCTTGTCCTCACCACCAGTCGTCGATCATATTATTAATCTTCTTACTCACGTAAACACACAGATGTACAGTTGACGTTGTGAATACACACACACACACATAAGCAGTCCGGGCTAACGGGCTAAAGCTAAAGGTATTAAAGTCCCTTCTTATGAAGCTTCAGGGCGAATTCCGTTGCTTTCTTGTCATATTAACGGTAACGTCGAGTCAACATTCCCGTTTTTAAGACTTTTATCCGCTAATTCGAGAATCAATCCTCCGAAATGCTGGATGAGAGTGTTTTGGGTTTGCGATGGATTTATTTATGTATTCATATCTTAATTTAAATATCGGTTTTCTCATAGGTCGAAGTCCTCGCATGCCACGCCCATTTTACCAGATGATTGACAGGAAATGTGAAAAAGCCCCTCCCTCTTACTGACTCCAGCTCCGAAGGCGTTTCTTGACTAGTACATAATGTGATGTTTATTGTTTCTTGCGTGTTTTTATTGTTTTATAGTGACTCTTATACGTCACAGTCATTCATAAAACATTCCGTTCTTTGTTACAATTGAATAGGTTTTTATTTGTTGCATTTTTTATTTTCAGCGATGTTAAAATATTAAATTATAAATAAGCTAGCGTGTTATTTTTATTTTACAATGACTGTTCCCCCTTTATATTTGACTATACTTCCTGTTACCTCAGTTTGTTTGCTCTTTTTGTCGTATTTGCCGAAATAATCCATGATCTGCGTTGTAATTATGCGTTGGTAAATCATAATTACATCATAAAAGTCTTAATTATGACATAATGTTTAAGGTAGGTGATGTGTTTATTGTTTTGTGAGTGTTTTTATTACCTTATAGTGACTTTTATATATCTATTATATATCACAGCCATTCATGAATTGTAAATTAGCAATTTAATACGTTTTTATTTTTTATTTAATTTTATCACTGTAAAAATAGCGATATGTTTTATTAAACTTTTAAGCAAATAATCATGACTTTTCTCACTGATTATGCCCTTATTTCATTTTATATACTTATTTTTTCTTTTTGTGTCGTATTTAGCTTATATTTGATGATCTGTGTCGTTTTGTGAAATCATAATTACATAATAAAAGTCTTAATTAGGACATAATTTAACATCTTTAATACAATACAGAACTTAAGTTATGAAAAACAAATAAAATAAATGAATGTTTGTGCCATAACTATGACTTTCTCATCCATTATTTCAAGTTGGACCTAAATATAATAGCCAAGTTTACTGTTTAGTAACAGATTACAATAGTTATTAATAGTAATGTAATAGTTATTGTTTTAGTTGTACTAATATTGCTCTAACTTAAAAAAAAAACTAAATTTGATCAAGTAGTCATCCAATTAAAAAGTTTATAACATCCATTTATAAATCTTATGCATTTTATTTGTTTAAATCTAAGGTTTATTATTTACATATCTATAAATCATTCATTCATTTTCTTTTCGGCTTAGTCCCTTTATTAATCAGGGGTCACCACAGCGGAATGAACCGCCAACTTATCCGGCATATTTGTTACGCAGCGGATCCCCTTTCAGCCGCAACCAATCACTGGGAAACACCCATACTCTCTCATTCACACTCATACACTACGGACAATTTAGCTTACCCAGTTCCCCTATAGCGCATGTGTTTGGACTGTGGGGGAAACTGGAGCACCCGGAGGAAACCCACGCCAACACATGCAAACTCCACACAGAAACACCAACTGACCCAGTCGAGGCTCAAACCAGTGACCTTCTTGCTGTGAGGCGAGAGCGCTACCCACTGCGCCACCATGCTGCCCCATCTATAAATCGCTGTGACCTATTTTATTTAGTTACAAAATGTTCATTCACAGCGATCTATAAACAGTTTAACAATTATTATTGTACACAAAAATATCAAAGCATTATTTTAATCATCAAAACAGTCCATAATTAATAATTTAAAACAATATTCCAACATAATAGTCTGATGTTATTGAGTTTCTGGCCACATGAATGCATCCTTTGTGACTGGAAAAGACTGCGTAATGTTTCTGAAACATAAAAACAACTCGCTGACCGTAAAATGCTGCTCGTGTTATTAAAACTCTGTGTTTTTTCTGTGGTTGATGGTGGTTATGTGGGAACTGAAATGGTGTGTGAGAGTCGTATGGAGGTCGTGACCTCATTAATGCGTCCTATGATAAACATACAGGCCTGTGTCTGGAGATTAGCATCAGTATTTGACATTGATGTAATAAACATAATCATAATTATAGAGAGTACACCACAGGACTCAACATACAGGATTCAACATCTCAAGACTGAAAGTAGCTCCCAGCTTGCAGGTTTAAGAGAAAATCTTTGAAAATAGTAATGTGTGTATCAGTCCTAAACGTATTGTAAGAGTATTTGACAAATTGTTTTAGTGCTAAATAAGGCTGCTAATTGCACGCCTACTTGATGGAGAGGGAGGGGGGGGTCTATAAATATATTAATAAAACAAAAATGTAGCTGCTAGTTCAGTGAATGTTATAGCAAGAGGCCAAACCACAAGCTGTCTTGGAAAGAAAGCATTTTAAAAAGATTTCCAACAATTAGCTTTTAATAAGTCATCTTGATTGTGGAGGTATTAATGTATGATCAGGAGCGATGTATAAAGTAGTAGAGACCCAGACTTAAGTAAAAGTACAAGTGCTCTATCAAAAAAGTGACTTGAGTAGAAGTTGAAGTGCTCTTTAAACACAATACTTAAGTGGAAGTACTAAAGTATTCAACATTTTTTATACTTAAGTATTGCAAGTAGTTTATTTAAACATTTACTACTCAAGTACTGAAAGTAAAAGTACAAGTATGTAGTTATTTTTAAAAAAGCAGTCAAAAGACATTGTTTTGTTTATTTTAAATATTTTTTGGGGGGCACAGGATTAAGCAGAACAAAAAGAACCATGGTTTACGATTTATAATATAAATATATATATATATATATATATATATATATGATGGGTCAAAAACACCATTCAGCGTGACAGCCTTTATGATAGACAGTTAACGTTATGTGAACATTGCAGCATGATAAGAACCGCGGGTAGCTAACGGTAGTTAACTTATCTAGCTCTTATGGATAGCTCAAACTGCTGTTTTGTGTATTATATTATCTTTAACTTGACATGTTTCTTCAAATCCGACGGTAGAGTATGCACTTCATTCTGTATGAACTGTCTTTCACTCCGACAAATGCAAACATTGGCTCTGAATAGGGTCACGGGTGGTCTTTTTCCTCATCGCCACGAACAGTTGAAAGTGAAGGAGTTGAAGGTGGAATTTCTGGGTTTTCCATGTCTAAAACAAACTAAAGTGCTCTCAATACAGGCAGGCAGCGCTGTCTTCTTTGATCGTCTGATCAATGAATGATTGATTCGTAACATTTTTATAATTGTAAAGAGTAACTATGCAACACATAAAAAATCTACTGGAGTAAAAGTATTAAGCTCATCGAAAATATGTACTGAAGTAAAAGTAGAAGTAGGAGAAAAAACCAATACTCCAGTAGAGTACAGATACAACCTTTTAGTACTTAAGTACAGTAGTGAAGTAGTTCTACTTCGTTACTATACATCTCTGATGATCAGAAATATGTTTCAAATATATATCTATTGTTTACATTTATTTAAAATGCACAAAAAATGACTAGAAAATATATATATTGGAAAATGTATTGTTCTATAAACACAAATTTGCCCATGTTACATATATATATATATATATATATATATGTGTGTGTGTGTGTGTGTGTGTGTGTGCGTGTATATATATATGCATTTAAAAATATTTATTTTTCTAATAATTTTCCAAGAAAACACATTAATTTCTAACACTGGAAGAAAATCATTATTTAATATCTAAATATTTAAAAGCAAGGAAAATCATTATTTAATATTAATATAATAATTTTTAGATATATTATATAAGCAATATCACATGAGTAGCAGTGCAATATGGCTGTATATCAGCACTGGTGGGAGACGTGCATTGACGAAACCGCAGGCCGAGTGCCTTAGGGCCTCACCAGTGATGATATACAACCATATCGCACTGCTACTCGTGTGATTGTGTTTAAACAACATTTCTACAGCATAATTGTGTGTATAAAAAAGAAAATCAAACACAGAGAGTCTCAAAAATCCTTTGGTAAGAGGAACTACTTTTTTTCCGCCATTCATACACATCTGCAGCTGACCTCAGAACAGCAGAAACCATTGTTCATTCACCAACGTCACTTTAGAGCTAGTGTTTGTATGATTCTCTAGCGTAATGTCTAAAGTGATGACAAAACAGCTGATTTTACTCACATTTTAAGATTATAAGGCTGAACAGCATGAAATGTCATCAGTCTACAGAGATTCCCCAGTATTTCTCTGTTGCAATCGGAAGATCACAATAATTAACCCCGAAAAAGCCAAAGCAAAGCAAACACTAGCAGATTACTATGGACAGTATAAATACAGCACTACAACATAAGATCACAGAAAGATCGACCTAGAATGTCACTTACCTGATTTATAATGATTTGATCAGCTATAGTTTGAAACATACGCTGAGAAAATGCTGTTTTTCTCCTCTAAGGGCTTATTATGCGGTCTCTGTTGGCTTCCTGTGGCGGAACGTCAACCGTCTTTGCTCTGCTCAGTATGACAGGCTGATGGCCGCCGACGCGCTGACGCACCGAAATGATAAATAATTAAAATAGGTACTGTCCTTGTAAATAAACTGCATAGTTTCAATCTAAACAACTACATTCTCACCTAAAAAAGCCTCAAAAGTACATGATGTTGTCCATCAGCAGTAATATTTGTCAAACTGTAGTGAGTTTATTGATCTGCTGTCACTCTTTGTGGACGGAGGAATACACAAGGGTGAAGAGGCTGTACGAGTGCTGTTATTGCAGAATATTGCACGGTTATCAGCCAATCAGATTCAAGAACCATATATATCTACAGTTGAAACCAGAAGTTTACATACACTCTAAAAAAAGGAACACAACCATTTGTTTAAAAATGTCTGATGGTAAATCAGACTAAACGTTTACTATTTCAGGTCTGTTAGGATTACCTAAATCATTTACATTTGCTAAATGCCAGAATAATGAGAGAATTTTTATTATTTTCTAGATAGTCAAAAGTTTACACACATTTCCTTGGTATTTTTTTAGCTTTGCTTTTAAACTGTATAACTTTGGTCAGATGTTTTGGGTCTCCTTCCACAAGCTTCTCACAATAGTTTGCAGGAATTTTGGCCCATTCCTCCTGACAGAATTGGTGTAACTGAGTCAGATTTGTAGGCTGTCTTGCTCGCACAAGCTTTTTCAACTCTGCCCACACATTTTCTATAGGATTGAGCTCAGGGCTTTGTGATGGCCACTCCAAAACATTCACTCTGTTGTCCTTAAAGCACATTTTAACTAATTTGGCAGTATGCTTAGGGTCATGGTCTGTTTGGAAGACCCATTTGTGGCCAAGTTTTAATTTCCTGGCTGATGTCTTGAGATGTTGCTTCAGTATTTCTACATAATGTTCTTTCTTCATGATACCATCTATGCTGTGAAGTGGACCAGTCCCTCCTGCAGCAAAACAGCCCCACAACATGATGCTGCCGCCCCCATACTTCACAGTTGGGATGGTGTTCCTAGGCTTGTAAGCTTTCCCCTTTGTCCTCCAGATGTAACACTGGTCATTATGGCCAAACAGTTCAATCTTAGCTCCATCAGACCACAGGACATGCCTCCAAACATTAGTCTTATTTCCAGTGTAATTTAGCAAATTGTAATCTGGCTTTTTTGTTGATTCAGGCTTGTTGATTTTCCCATGTTGTCACACAAGGAAGCAGTGTGTTTGAGGTTTTCCTTAAATACTATTCTACAGTTGTGCCTCCAATTAACTCAAATGTTGTCAATTAGCCAATCAGAAACTTCCAAAACCTTGACACCATCATCTGAGCTTTTTCAGAGGCAGAATAATCTTATTGTGTGTAAACTTGACTTTCAAGAAAAGTTATAACAATTTCTTCAAAAATATCTCTCTCATTATTCTGCTATTAAGCAGAACAGAAACAAATGTGATCATCCTAACTTACCTAAGAGAGAGAAAGTTTAGTCACATTAACATCTGACTTTATTTTTAAATGGTGATGTGCCTTTATACAGCGTATGTAAACTTCTGCTTTCAACTGTATATATATATATATATATATATATATATATATATATATATATATATATATATATATATATATATATATATATATATATATATATATATAAACAAACATTTATTTTAAAATATACACCAAAAAATATATATATGTTCTGCAAATGTATGTTTTATAAACCCAAATTTGCCCATGTTTTTCAAAAAATGTTTTTGCTTAATAATTGTCCTCGAAACACATTTGTTTGTAACACTGGAAGAAGATCTTTATTTAATATCTAAACGCTAAAAGCAAGGAAAATTACTAACACTGACAGACTCCTCCCCCCTTCCCATCAGCCAATCACTGTCTGCATAGTTAATAAGTATCATGATATAATCCATAGCAATGAGGAAAACCCTGCCCTCACTCTCAGCTTCTCAGCTCAGACTTCTTTCCATTCCTTATTAAAAAGGATTTCAGGAGTTTTGTGACTGTGAGATATAGTTTGCTTTTAGCGCTGTTTAGCAGAACTCTCAATGGTAAGATCAGATGATTTTGTAAATACGGGTCCAGGTCAAAATACTGGTTTGTCTTTTCAGCATCATACTCCAGTGTCACATGATCCTCAGAAATGTAATAAATAACATTTCAGTATATTGAATGTTCTATTCATATTTTAAATTACACAGTTTATAAAATATTATAATATATAAAAGTTTATAAAAAATAATAATATATAATATTTTATTTAAAATGTGTTGTTGTACCTCATAGAATCGTACATTTTTTTGTTGTTGTTTCTTGCTTGTAAAGCACTTTGTGACTGCAGCAATTAGTTTGAAAAGTGCTATATACAGTGAATAAACACTTCCACACTTAAATGCTCCAGCCAATAGCAGAACAGCAACTACTTTGGAGGTGGGGCTAAAGATAGTAAGGCTCCATCTGATTGGTCAAATTTAGATAAACAACCTAAGCATAAAATAAAACGGTCACACGTCTGCAATACTTATATTGCATATACAGTACTATAACAATAAATTGACTACATATATCCTGTTATTTAATACAGAACTTGTTATTGCAGCTGTAGCGTAGAGATTGCATTATTCATTATATTGCAGAAAAGAAAAAAGAAAACATACTTGTGTAATTATTTATTTCAGTGCAATTTTATCAAACTAAAACTCCCATCTTTCACATGTATATTAATGATTGTGTTTGAGTGTGATTTAGAGGCAGCATAAGTGTGTGTGTGTGTGTGTGTATGTGTGTATTCAGAGCTTAGGAAGTCCAGCCACCATCTCACTCTCAATCCCACATTCATCATGGCCTCTCAGGATCTTGAAATAACCTGCACAGATTTACACAACAACTGTATCAGATTGAGCAGCAAAACAATATTTACAGAACATTGCCATGATCTGTTTATCATTACATTATGAAGCAATAATTCATCATTAAAAAATTACACTTTTTATATATAATCTAATAATAACTAATTAATAAAATAATAATGAATATATTATAATTAATAAATACTTAATCTAAGTTTTATGAGATTCAAGCAGTTTTTAGAGAAAAAAAATATAGTAATCTATCTAAAGTAATCTATCCAAATGTTCGAAAAGTAATCTATCCAATCACTTGAAAAGTAATCTAAGCAGTTGAAAGTAATCGAAGTGGATGAAAAGAAATCTATCCAACCGGATGAACAGTAATCTAAGTGGTAGAAGCGTAATCTATCTAAGCAGCTGAAATGTAATCTAACAGTTAAAAAGTAATCTAAGCAGTTGAAAAGTAATTTTGAAAATTTCGTAATTTTTGAAAAGTAAAATCAATCTAAGCGACTGAAAAGTAATCTATCTCAGTAGAAAGAAAAGTAATCTGTTCAAGTGGTTGAAAACTAACCTTTCTAAGTGGGTGAAAAATAATTATCTAAGCGGTTGAAAAATAAACTATGTAAGCGGTTAAAATGTAATCTAACGGTTAAAAAGTAATCTGAGCAACTGAAAGTAATCTATCTAAACAACTGAAAAGTAATCCGTTTAAGTGTTTGAAAAGTAATTTAAGCATTTGAATAGTAATTATCTAAGAATTTAAAAAGTAATCTAAGTGGTTGAAAAGTAATCATCTATGCGGTTGAAAAATAATTAA
Organism: Danio kyathit; assembly: GCA_903798195.1. NCBI lineage: Eukaryota > Metazoa > Chordata > Actinopteri > Cypriniformes > Danionidae > Danio > Danio kyathit. The sequence goes on from LR812538.1 coordinate 61,590,556, forward strand.
TTAGTTGAAAAGTAATCTATCTAAGTGGTTGAAAAGTAATCTAAGCATTTGAAAAGTAATTATCTAAGTGGTTGAAAAGTAATCTATCTAAGCATTTGAAAAGTAATTATCTAAGTGGTTGAAAAGTAATCATCTATGCGGTTGAAAAATAATTAATTAGTTGAAAAGTAATCTATCTAAGCATTTGAAAAGTAATCTATCTAAGCATTTGAAAAGTAATCTATCGATCTAAGTGGTTGAAAAGTAATCTATCTAAGTGGTTGAAAAGTAATCTAAGCATATGAAAAGTAATCTACTGTATCTAAGCATTCGAAAAGTAATCCTCTGTATCTAAGCATTTAAAAAGTAATCTATCTAAGCATTTGAAAAGTAATCTATCTAAGCATTTGAAAAGTAATCTATCTAAGCATTTGAAAAGTAATCTATCTAAGCAGTTGAAAAGTAATCTATCTAAGCATTTGAAAAGTAATCTAAGCATTTGAAAAGTAATCTATCTAAGCAGTTGAAAAGTAATCTATCTAAGCATTTGAAAAGTAATCTACTGTATCTAAGCATTTGAAAAGTAATCTATCTAAGCATTTAAAAAGTAATCTACTGTATCTAAGCATTTGAAAAGTAATCTAAGCATTTGAAAAGTAATCTATCTAAGCATTTGAAAAGTAATCTACTGTATCTAAGCAGTTGAAAAGTAATCCATCTAAGCATTTGAAAAGTAATCTACTGTATCTAAGCATTTGAAAAGTAATCTAAGCATTTGAAAAGTAATCTACTGTAATCTACTTTGCTTCTTGTTTTTATACACTATGAATAATTAGCAGCTATGCTAATTATTCTCTTTATTCTCTATTTCCACCTGGGGGTACTCATCCCGAGGCCGTCAGACTATGCAGCGCCACTGTTGCGATCCAAGACCAGCGACGAGATGATCCCAAGGTTTTCATAATCCTGGACCAGGATGTATCCTGAGCAGCTGCTGTGGTGGTCATGGAAGAGTGGAGAGCATGTGACTGATTTCTGTGATGCTCCAGGGACAGATGAGTCTTTGCTGAGGTCCAGTTTCCTGCGCCTAGACTGCAGCTCTGCACAAGACGTTTGGCCATAGGAGAAATGATCGTGCCCAACTGAGCCTGGTTTCTCTCGAGGTTTTTTAAATCTTCACTTTCCCCAATTGGTGAAGTTTTTTTCCTCGCTACTGTCTCACTGGCTTGCATGGTTCGGGATCTGTAGAGCTGCGCATCGATGGATTTGCTCTTCAGTGTTTGGACTCTCAGTAGTGATTATTAACCCACACTGACCTGAACTAAACTGAACTGAACTTAATCTCTGAAAACTGAACTGACTCTGTTTCAATTCACTATAATCTTCTATGTGAAGCTGCTTTGACACAATCTACATTGTATAAGCGCTATACAAATAAAGATGAATTGAATTGAATAAGAGATTGAAAAGTATTCTATCTAAGCATTTGAAAAGTAATCTATCTAAGAGGTTGGAAAGTAAAAATCTAAGCATTTGAGAAGTAATCTGTTCAAGTGGTTGAAAAGTAATCTAAGCGGTCGAAAAGTAATTATCTAAGCATTTGAAAAGTTATCTGTTCAAGTGGTTGAAAAGTAATCTAAGAGGTTGAAAAGTAATCTATCTAAGCAGTTGAAAAGTAATCTATCTAAGCAGTTGAAAAGTAAACTAAGCAGTTGGAAGGTAATTAGGTGGTTAAAAGTAATCTATCAAAGCATTTGAAAAGTACTCTAAGCGGTTGAAAAGTAAACTAAGCAGTTGAAAAGTAATCTAAGTGGTCACAAAGTAATCTATCTAAGCAATTAAAAAGTAATCTATCAAAGCATTTGAAAATTACTTTAAGCTGTTAAAAAGTAATCTAAGCAGTTGAAAAGTAACCTGTTCAAGTGGTTGAAAAGTAATGTCTAAGCAGTTGAAAAGTAATCTATCTAAGCAGTTGAAAAGTAATCTATCTAAGTGGTTGAAAAGTAATCAAAGCGATTGAAAAGTAATCTATGCAGTTGAAAAGTAATCTATCTAAGCAGTGGAAAAGTAATCTAAGCAGTTAAAAAGTAATCTATCTAAGTGGTTGAAAGTAATCTATCTAAGCAATTGAAAAGTATTCTAGGCCGTTAAAAAGTAATTATCTAAGCGGTTGAAATTAATCTATTTAAGCAGTTGAAAAGTAATCTATCTAAGTGGTTGAAAAGTAATCAAAGCGATTGAAAAGTAATCTATGCAGTTAAAAAAAGTAATCTATCTAAGCAGTTGAAAAGTAATCTAAGCAGTTAAAAAGTAATCTAAGCGGTTGAAAGTAATCTAAGCAGTTGAAAAGTAATCTATTTAAGCAGTTGAAAGTAATCTATCTAAGTGGTTGAAAAGTAATCAAAGCGATTGAAAAGTAATCTATGCAGTTGAAAAGTAATCTATCTAAGCAGTTGAAAAGTAATCTATCTAAGCAATTGAAAAGTAATCTATCTAAGTGGTTGAAAAGTAATCAAAGCGATTGAAAAGTAATCTATGCAGTTGAAAAGTAATCTATCTAAGCAGTTGAAAAGTAATCTATCTAAGCAATTGAAAAGTAATCTATCTAAGTGGTTGAAAAGTAATCAAAGCGATTGAAAAGTAATCTATGCAGTTGAAAAGTAAACTATCTAAGCAGTTGAAAAGTAATCTAAGCAGTTAAAAAGTAATCTAAGTGGTTGAAAGTAATCTATCTAAGCAATTAAGAAGTAATCTAAGCAGTTAAAAAGTAATCTAAGCGGTTGAAAGTAATTTATTTAAGCAGTTGAAAAGTAATCTATCTAAGCAGTTGAAAAGTAATCTATCTAAGCAGTTGAAACGTAATCTATCTAAGCAGTTGAAAAGTAATCTAAGCAGTTGAAAAGTAATCTATCTAGTTGGTTGAAAAGTAATCTATCTAAGCAGTTGAAAGTAATCTATCTAAGCAGTTGAAAAGTAATCTATCTAAGCAGTTGAAAAGTAATCTATCTAAGCAGTTGAAAAGTAATCTATCTAAGCAGTTGAAAAGTAATCTATCTAAGCAGTTGAAAAGTAATCTATCTAAGCGGTTGAAAGTAATCTAAGCAGTTGAAAAGTAATCTATCTAAGCAGTTGAAAAGTAATCTATCTAAGCAGTTGAAAAGTAATCTATCTAGGTGGTTGAAAAGTAATCTATCTAAGCAGTTGAAAGTAATCTATCTAAGCAGTTGAAAAGTAATCTATCTAAGCAGTTGAAAAGTAATCTATCTAAGCGGTTGAAAAGTAATCTATCTAAGCGGTTGAAAAGTAATCTATCTAAGCGGTTGAAAAGTAATCTATCTAAGCAGTTGAAAAGTAATCTATCTAAGCAGTTGAAAAGTAATATATCTAAGCGGTTGAAAAGTAATCTATCTAAGCAGTTGAAAGTAATCTATCTAAGCAGTTGAAAGTAATCTATCTAAGCAGTTGAAAAGTAATCTATCTAAGCGGTTGAGATGCTGTAAGCAGTTGAAAAGTAATCTATCTAAGCGGTTGAAAAGTAATCTATCTAAGTGGTTGAAAAGTAATCTATCTAAGTGGTTGAAAAGTAATCTATCTAAGTGGTTGAAAAGTAATCTATCTAAGCAGTTGAAAAGTAATCTATCTAAGCAGTTGAAAAGTAATCTATCTAAGCAGTTGAAAAGTAATCTATCTAAGCGGTTGAAAAGTAATCTATCTAAGCGGTTGAAAAGTAATCTATCTAAGCGGTTGAAAAGTAATCTATCTAAGCGGTTGAAAAGTAATCTATCTAAGCGGTTGAAAAGTAATCTATCTAAGCAGTTGAAAAGTAATCTATCTAAGCAGTTGAAAAGTAATCTATCTAAGCGGTTGAAAAGTAATCTATCTAAGCAGTTGAAAGTAATCTATCTAAGCAGTTGAAAAGTAATCTATCTAAGCAGTTGAAAAGTAATCTATCTAAGCAGTTGAAAGTAATCTATCTAAGCAGTTGAAAAGTAATCTATCTAAGCAGTTGAAAGTAATCTATCTAAGCAGTTGAAAGTAATCTATCTAAGCAGTTGAAAGTAATCTATCTAAGCAGTTGAAAAGTAATCTATCTAAGCGGTTGAGATGCTGTAAGCAGTTGAAAAGTAATCTATCTAAGCAGTTGAAAAGTAATCTATCTAAGCAGTCGAAAAGTAATCTATCTAAGCAGTTGAAAGTAATCTATCTAAGCGGTTGAAAAGTAATCTATCTAAGCGGTTGAAAAGTAATCTATCTTAGCAGTTGAAAAGTAATCTATCTAAGCAGTTGAAAAGTAATCTATCTAAGCAGTCGAAAAGTAATCTATCTAAGCAGTTGAAAGTAATCTATCTAAGCAGTTGAAAGTAATCTATCTAAGCAGTTGAAAGTAATCTATCTAAGCAGTTGAAAAGTAATCTATCTAAGCGGTTGAGATGCTGTAAGCAGTTGAAAAGTAATCTATCTAAGCAGTTGAAAAGTAATCTATCTAAGCAGTCGAAAAGTAATCTATCTAAGCAGTTGAAAGTAATCTATCTAAGCGGTTGAAAAGTAATCTATCTAAGCGGTTGAAAAGTAATCTATCTTAGCAGTTGAAAAGTAATCTATCTAAGCAGTTGAAAAGTAATCTATCTAAGCAGTCGAAAAGTAATCTATCTAAGCAGTTGAAAGTAATCTATCTAAGCGGTTGAAAAGTAATCTATCTAAGCGGTTGAAAAGTAATCTATCCAAGCAGTTGAAAAGTAATCTATCTAAGCAGTCGAAAAGTAATCTATCTAAGCATTTCAAAAGTAATCTATCTAAGCGGTTGAAAAGTAATCTATATAAGCTGTTGAAAAGTAATCTATCTAAGTGGTTGAAAAGTAATCAAAGCATTTGAAAAGTAATCTTTCTAAGCAGTTGAAAGGTAATCTATCTAAGCAGTTGAAAGTAATCTATCTAAGCATTTGAAAAGTAATCTATCTAAGCAGTTGAAAAGTAATCTGTATAAGCAGCTGAAAAGTAATCTATGCAATTGAAAAGTAATCTATCTGAGCAGTTGAAAAGTAATCTAAGCAGTTAAAAAGTAATCTATCTAAGCGGTTGAAAGTAATCTATCTAAGCAGTTGAAAAGTAATCTATCTAAGCGGTTGAAAGTAATCTATCTAAGCGGTTGAAAAGTAATCTATCTAAGCGGTTGAAAGTAATCTAAGCAGTTGAAAAGTAATCTATCTAAGCAGTTGAAAAGTAATCTATCTAAGCAGTTGAAAAGTAATCTATCTAAGCAGTTGAAAAGTAATCTATCTAAGCAGCTGAAAAGTAATCTATCTAAGCAGTTGAAAAGTAATCTAAGCGGTTGAAAGTAATCTATCTAATCAGTTGAAAAGTAATCTATCTAAGCGGCTGAAAAGTAATCTATCTAAGCAGTTGAAAAGTAATCTATCTAAGCGGCTGAAAAGTAATCTATCTAATCAGTTGAAAAGTAATCTATCTAAGCAACTGAAAAGTAATCTATCTAAGCAGTTGAAAAGTAATCTATCTAAGCAGCTGAAAAATAATCTATCTAAGCGGCTGAAAGTAATCTATCTAATCAGTTGAAAAGTAATCTATCTAAGCGGCTGAAAAGTAATCTATCTAAGCAGTTGAAAGTAATCTATCTAAGCAGTTGAAAAGTAATCTATCTAAGCGGCTGAAAGTAATCTATCTAATCAGTTGAAAAGTAATCTATCTAAGCGGCTGAAAAGTAATCTATCTAAGCAGTTGAAAGTAATCTATCTAAGCAGCTGAAAAATAATCTATCTAAGCGGCTGAAAGTAATCTATCTAAGCGGTTGAAAAGTAATCTATCTAATCAGTTGAAAAGTAATCTATCTAAGCGGCTGAAAAGTAATCTATCTAAGCAGTTGAAAGTAATCTATCTAAGCAGTTGAAAAGTAATCTATCTAAGCGGTTGAAAGTAATCTAAGCAGTTGAAAAGTAATCTATCTAAGCAGTTGAAAAGTAATCTATCTAAGTGGTTGAAAAGTAATCAAAGCATTTGAAAAGCAATCTATGCAGTTGAAAAGTAATCTATCAAAGCAGTTGAAAAGTAATCTAAGCAGTTAAAAAGTAATCTAAGCGGTTGAAAAGTAATCTATCTAAGCGGTTGAAAAGTAATCTATCTAAGCGGTTGAAAAGTAATCTATCTAAGCGGTTGAAAAGTAATCTATCTAAGCGGTTGAAAAGTAATCTATCTAAGCGGTTGAAAAGTAATCTAAGCAGTTAAAAAGTAATCTAAGCGGTTGAAAAGTAATCTATCTAAGCGGTTGAAAAGTAATCTATCTAAGCGGTTGAAAAGTAATCTATCTAAGCGGTTGAAAAGTAATCTATCTAAGCGGTTGAAAAGTAATCTATCTAAGCGGTTGAAAAGTAGTAATCTATCTAAGTGGTTGAAAAGTAGTAATCTATCTAAGTGGCTGAAAAGTAATCTATCTAAGCAGTTGAAAGTAATCTATCTAAGCAGTTGAAAAGTAATCTATATAAGCAGTTGAAAAGTAATCTATCTAAGTGGTTGAAAAGTAATCTATATAAGCAGTTGAAAAGTAATCTATCTAAGTGGTTGAAAAGTAATCAAAGCATTTGAAAAGCAATCTATGCAGTTGAAAAGTAATCTATCAAAGCAGTTGAAAAGTAATCTAAGCAGTTAAAAAGTAATCTAAGCGGTTGAAAAGTAATCTATCTAAACGGTTGAAAAGTAATCTATCTAAGCGGTTGAAAAGTAATCTATCTAAGCGGTTGAAAAGTAATCTATCTAAGCGGTTGAAAAGTAGTAATCTATCTAAGTGGTTGAAAAGTTATCTACCTAAGCACTTAAAAAGTAACCTGTCCAAGTGGTTGAAAAGTAATATATATAAGTAGTTGATAAGTAGTATACCTAAGGGGTTGAAAAGTAATTTATCCAAGCATTTATCCATAACAACAGTATTTTTCACAGAGACTATAGTATTTTGGAGCATTAGTGTGTGTTTTTTCTGACCGTTGTCACCCCAGTCTGAGTTCCAGGAATTTGCCACCAGCCAGAAGGGCGTCCCGTTTTCTTCTCCCCATCCGAGGATCTTTACTGCGTGTCCACCGAGAGCAGAACCAGTGAGATGCTGATAAACACCTGATGAACACAGTAAACAGACTTATACTTACTACAGGATTAAAATGGATAAGTGTGTGTTTGTGTGCAGTGTTATCATGTATAAGTGTGTGTTTGTGTGAGGTGCTGTCATGTATAAGCGTTTGTGATTGTGTGTGGTTTTATCATGAACAATATAAGTGTGTGTTTGGGTGTAGAGTTGTCATGTATAAGTTTGTGTGGTTGTGTGTGGGTTTTATCATGTATAAGTGTGTGTTTGTGTGTAGTGTTATCATAAGTGTGTGTTTGTGTGTGGTGTTATCATGTATAACTGTGTGTAGAGTTGTCATGTATTAGTATGTGTGGTTGTCTGTGGGTTTTATCATGTATAAGTGTGTGTTTGTGTGTAGTGTTATCATGTATAAGTGTGTGTTTGTGTGTAGTGTTATCATGTATAAGTGTGTGTGTTTCCTGACCGCTCTTATACAGAGGAAAGTCCTCATAAACAGTAAACGCCGCCTCTACAGGGCCGTTGGTGTAAAGTTCAGTCATGATCTGCTGCTGGTCTGACGGGACGTTGTACACTGTAGAGCCTGCAGGGGGAAACAAACTCAGTTAAGGGCACTCGGTAGTAAACAGATGAAGGGCAGCAGATGCAGACACTCACCGAAGTGTTTGTCCTGTTTGTAGGAGATGCTGTATTTTGGGATACAAACTCCTGTGCACTTGGGCGTGTCCTGTTCACCTGAACATGGCGGTCGAGTGCCGTTCACATGATGCTCACAGGGAGCGATGGAGTATGGCCTGCAGCCTGCACACACACACACAAACAACGCAGAGACAAGAAAATATACCATGTTATGTTTTGTTTTATTTTATTTTTTTATATTATTTAATTTTTTATTTTATTTAAATTGAATTTAATTTAATTTACATTTTATTTTATTTTATGTAATTTAAAGATTTATTATCTTTATTTTAACTTTTATTTAAATTTAAATTTAATTGTATTTAAATTCTACTTTATTAAAATTTTTATTAAAATTTTATTTTATTTTATTTAAATTTTATTGTATTTAAATTTTACTTTATTAAATTTTTATTTAAATTGTATTTTATTTTATTTAAATTTATTTTTTATTTTATTTAAATTTTATTTTATTAAATTTTTATTTACATTTTATTTTATTTTATTTAAATTTTATTTTATTTTAATTTTACTTTATAAAAGTTTATTTGCATTTAATTTTATTATATTTACATTTTTTATTTTATTTAAATTTTACTTTGTAAAATTTTTATTTAAAATTAATTTTATTTAAATTATTGTATTTAAATTCAATAAAATTTTATTTTATTTAAATTTATTAAATGTTTATTTAAACATATTTTTCATATTTTTAAATGTAGTATACAGTTTTAATTTAATAATTAATTGTTTGATTGTAACTTATTTAAAATTATTGCCAGTATTTATTTATTATTTAATTTCATTTTATTTTTATTACAATTTAATACAATTATGAAAAAAGGTCCTTTTATTTTATTTTATTATTTTAATGTATTGTAATATTTAAATTCATGCTAATTAAATGTCATTCAAAATATTTATTTTATTTTAGATTATTATTATTATTATTATTATTATTATTATTATTATTATTATTATTATTATTACATTCATCGCATTCTTTTATTTAATGCTATAAGTTTAATATTTTTGGTATTTTATTTATTTTTATTTATTTAAATATTGTTTTTTATTCTTTTATAATATAAATACATTTTATATTTAATGATTATTTGTTTGATTGCATTTTATTTTAAATTATTGCCAATATTTAGTTATAACTTACATTTTTTCGTAGAATTTTAATTAAATTCTATCCCTTTATGATAAAAATGTCAATTTATTTTATTTGATTATTTTAATGTATTGTAACATTTAAATTCATGCTAATTAAATGTCATTCAAAATATTTGTTTTATTTTATTTTAGGTATTTATTATTCTCATTACATTCATATTATTTTTTATTTCATGTTATAACTTGAAAGTTTAATATTTTTACCATTTCATTTATTTTTATTTATTTAAATATTGTTTTGATGCTTTTATAATATAAATACATTTTATATTTAATAATTATTTGTTTGATTGAATTTTATTTTAAATTATTGCCAATATTTAGTTATTACTTACATTTTTTCATAGAATTTTTATTACATTTTTTCACTTTATAATTTTTTTTTATTTATTTTATCTGATTATTTTAATTTGTTGTAATATCTTAATTCATGTTATTTTAAAACTCATATTTTATACTCATTATTTTATTTTATCTTATTTGTAATGTAATTTAATTTAATGTTTTATTTTAATATGTTCTCCTTTTTTCCAATTTATTTCAGTACATTTACCCCATACTTATAATTATTCTAAGATCCTGTTATTTATATTTATAATTATTATAATATTTTGTCATTTATTTTAATATTTGGAAATTTACATTTTTTCCAGTTCACATATCACATTATTATAGTTTTGATAAATGGTTCACTCATGCTTTTTTGTAGAACACAAAGGCAGATATTTTGAATAATGTTCATGCAACCCCCAAAGTGTGTTGCTGACTTTTAATTCAGTATGATGATGTATTTCCAACCCAAATGGAATATTATTTAGGGGTGGGGTTTTATTTTGTAGCTCCTCCCCTTAATCTTTCACTCACATGACAAACTAATGGTTGGAGGGGCGTGGCTATGAATATTTCGGCCAATCAGAGTCATCAGAGATGGTCTGCTATTTGAAAGGAAATATTTAGTAGGCGAGGGCTTTATTTTGTAGCTCCTCCTCTTAACTGTCACTTACAGCAAAAACTAACTTTTGAAAGGGCGTGGCTAAGAATATTTCAGCCAATCAAAGTCATCAGAGATAGTCTGCTATTCGAAATGAAATATTTTGTAGGGGAGGGGCTTTATTTTGTAGCTCCTCCTCTTAACTTTCACTCACAGCAAAAACTAACTTTTGGAGGGGCGTGTCTAAGCATATTTTGGCCAATCAAAGTCATCAGAGATTGTCTGTTATTCGAAATGAAATATTAAGTAGGGGCAGGGCTTATTTTTTTAGCTCCTCCTCTTAACTTTTACTCACAGCAAATACTAACTTTTGGAGGGGCGTGGCTAAGCATATTTCTGCCAAGCAGAGTCATCAGAGATTGTCTGCTATTCGAAATTGAATATTTAGTAGGGGAGGGACTTTATTTTGTAGCTCCTCCTCTTAAATTTCACTTACAGAAAAAAACTAACTTTTGGAGGGGCGTGGCTAAGCAAATTTTAGCTAATCAGAGTCATCAGAAATGGTTTGCCATTCAAACCTGAATATTAAGTAGGAGGTGGGGTTTTATTTTGTAGCTCCTCCTCTCAATCTTTCACTCACAGCATAAACTAATGGTTGGAGGGGCGTGGCTAGGCATATTTTGGCCAATCAGAGTCATCATAAATGGTCTACCATTCCAGAGCAATAGCAGATGGGCAGATATTTATTAATGATTACTATATAATAAAAATGATATGTAATAAACTATATAATAAACATAATATACCACTCACCCACATCAGAGTTGTACAGTCCTCCAGTCACCAGGCCAGATCTTCTCCAATAATCCCAGGCTTCAGCCGGAAAACCTCCAGAACAGCTGACAGAGAGAGAGAGAGATTCAATAAACATGTTCCACATGAATAAATACTGTAATAATTTATAGCAAGTAATATAGTGTTTTTGAACCATACTATAGTAGCGTATTATACTGTATATATCAAAGCATTTACAACACTTTGCTAATGAAAGCTTCAGCATACTGTAGTATTAACTACAGTGAACTGATACTGTAGTACATTTTATTGTTTACTACAGTAAACTGTAGTTTATTGTAATATAATATACTCCTATAGCGACAAACTACAGTATTGGGTCATTTGTTTATATTACTACAGTTGTTGTTACCATAGCAACTAAGAAATCACCACGAAAGATTAAATACTATAGTTGTCGTGTTTCCATAGCAACTGTGAAATCACCACAACAGATTATATACTGTAGTTGTTGTGTTACCATAGCAACTGTAGAATGACCACAACAGATGAAATACCATAGTTGTTGTGTTACCGTAGCAATTGTAGAAGGACCACAACAGATTCAATACTAAAGTTGTTGTGTTACCATAGCAACAGTAGAATGACCACAACAGATTAAATATTAAAGTTGTTGTGTTACCATAGCAATTGTAGAATAACCACAACAGATTAAATACTATAGTTGTTGTGTTACCGTAGCAATTGTAGAATAACCACAACAGATTAAATACTAAAGTTGTTGTGTTACCGTAGCAATTGTAGAATAACCACAACAGATTAAATACTAAAGTTGTTGTGTTACCGTAGCAATTGTAGAATAACCACAACAGATTAAATACTAAAGTTGTTGTGTTACCATAGCAACAATAGAATAACCACAACAGATTAAATAGTACAGTTGTTGTGTTACCATAGCAACAGTAGAATAACCACAACAGATTAAATACTAAAGTTGTTGTGTTACCATAGCAACAGTAGAATAACCACAACAGATTAAATACTAAAGTTGTTGTGTTTCCATAGCAGCAGTAGAATAACCACAACAGATTAAATACTAAAGTTGTTGTGTTTCCATAGCAACAGTATAATAACCACAACAGATTAAATACTAAAGTTGTTGTGTTACCATAGCAACAGTAGAATAACCACAACAGATTAAATAGTAAAGTTGTTGTGTTACCATAGCAACAGTAGAATAACCACAACAGATTAAATACTAAAGTTGTTGTGTTACCATAGCAACAGTAGAATAACCACAACAGATTAAATAGTAAAGTTGTTGTGTTTACATAGCAACAGTAGAATAACCACAACAGATTAAATACTAAAGTTGTTGTGTTTCCATAGCAACAGTATAATAACCACAACAGATTAAATACTAAAGTTGTTGTGTTACCATAGCAACAGTAGAATAACCACAACAGATTAAATACTAAAGTTGTTGTGTTTCCATAGCAACAGTAGAATAACCACAACAGATTAAATACTAAAGTTGTTGTGTTACCATAGCAACAGTAGAATAACCACAACAGATTAAATAGTAAAGTTGTGTTAGTTCAATTCAAGTACTTTACTATAGTACAGTTGTTGATCAGACGCACCCGAATCCACACTGATCACAGCAGGACAGCAGATCTTCAGCAGAGATCTCCGGAGACTGCTTCCCTTTACTATGGATGCAGATACGGTCAGAGATGGACTCCACTGCACCGAATGCCTGCACAACACACACACACGCACACGCACACACACACACACACACACACACACACACACACACACACACACACACACACACACACACACACACATATATAAAATATTGTGTGTGTTAATATTTTCAATGAGGTTGTCTGATTGTTACAAAATTTAAAAACAATTACTGTACACACAACAACAACACAAAACATGCACACACACAATACACCCACACACACACACACACCCACACCCACACCCACACACACACACACACACACACACACACACACACACACACACAACACTACATAGAGACAAACACACACAAAACACACAACCCAATATACAAATAACACAAACAATACACACACAAGTGTCTGTCAGTCTGAGTGCACCGGTGTTTGTGTCTGTGTGTGCACTAATGTGTGTTTGTGTGTGCATGCACATGTGTATGCATGTGTGTACTAGTGCGTTTTTGTCTGCTACTGATTCTGTGTGACTTCACGGGCGTGTGTGCATGTCATGTGTGCACATGTAAGCGTGTCTGTCAGATTGTCAGTGTGTGTATGTTATTGTGTGTGTGCGTCTGTCTGTCTCTGTATGTGTGTGTTTTACCCAGCAGGAGCCGCAGGACCCCTGGTCTCGGATCTGGCTGATGGTCTTACAGTTCGGCCACTGGTCTCGCGGGTCAAAACTGTCCGGTAGCTTTGCATTTGTGGAGTGTTTTACACTGCAGATGGAGAAAACACACACACACACACACACACACACACACACACACACACACACACACACACACCACACACACACACACACATACACACACACACACACACACACACACACACACGGATAAAATCAGTTCATTTTCAAGAACTCCACACACTTTCGCTAATGTTGTGGTAAGGTTCTCTCAATGTTATGAACAATTGTTTCTCAGAATTAATCATAGTCTTCAATAATAGCACAATATAATAACCAGCACACATTTTTTATGTTTCTACTACTGGGCTGTTAAAATGCTTGATTCGGATTGGCTGATGAGCAATGCCCGGAGTGCAGTTTATTTCCAGAACCTTTACACTCTCTGTTCCTAAACAAATATAATAATAAATGCAACAAAAATGTGTTGCTTTACACTTTATATGACATTATATCGCAGGTGTGTTGAATGCTATATTCTGATTGGCTGATGATCATTCTGAGGTTTGGTTACAGCACACACACACAAACAACTCAGAGACCACAAACACACCGTTATGCTTAGTTTAGATTAGTTTAGTTTAGCTTTGCTTAAATTTTTTTAAATTTATTTACATTTTATTTTATTTAAATGTTCATTCATTCATTTTCTTGTCGGCTTTGTCCCTTGCGGGGTCGCCACAGCGGAATGAACCGCCAACTTATCCAGCACGATTTTACGCAGCGGATGCCCTTCCAGCCGCAACCCATCTCTGGGAACTTCCACACACACATTCACACTCATACACTATGGACAATTTAGCTTACCCAATTCACCTGTACTGCATGTCTTTGGACTGTGGGGGAAACCGGAGCACCCGGAGGAAACCCACGCAAACCCAGGGAGAACATGCAAACTCCACACAGAAACGCCAACTGACCCAGCCCAGCCGAGGTTCGAACCTGCGACCCAGCGACGTTCTTGCTGTGAGGCAACAGCACTACCCACTGCGCCACTGGGTTGCCCATTATTTAAATGTATTAAACTGTATTAATTTTATTTACATTTTATTTAATTAAACTTTATCTTATTAGATTTTTATTTAAATTTTATTTTATTTAAATGTATTAAACCTTATTAATTTTATTTACATTTTATTTAATTTAATTTATTTTTATTTCAATTTAATTTAATTTAAATGTATTAAACTTTATTAATTTTTATTAACATTATAATTAATTTAACTTTATTTTATTTTATTTTTATTTAAATGTTATTTTATTTAAATGTGTTAAACTTCATTAAATTATTTACATTTTATTTAATTTAAATTTATTTTATTTTATTTTTATTTAAATCTTATTTTATTTAAATGTGTTAAACTTTATTAATTTATTTACATTTTATTTAATTTAATTTATTTTTATTTCAATTTAATTTAATTAAAATGTATTAAACTTTATTAATTTTATTAACATATTAATTAATTTAACTTTATTTGATTTCTATTTAAGTTTTATTTTATTTAAACTTTATTTAAATGTAATTTTTAAGCATATTTTTCATTTTTTTTTGAATGTAGAGACATGTATTTTAGATTTAATAATAAATTGTTTGATTAAAATTATTGCCAATATTTAGTTATTATGAACTGACTGGCTCATGATCATTCTAAGGTGTTTGGTTATTGTCAGATAAACACACGGCTAAAGTAGTTCCGGCAGGTTTTGAGCACATTACATTACATAATATTATCCATATACAGTTGCAATCAGAATTATTCGCCCCCCTTTGAATTTTTTTTCTTTTTTAAATATTTCCCAAATGATGTTTAACAGAGCAAGGAAATTTTCACAGTATGTCTGATAATATTTTTTCTTCTGGAGAAAGTCTTATTTGTTTTATTTTGGCTAGAATAAAAGCAGTTTTTAATTTTTTAAAACCCATTTTAAGGTCAAAATTATTAGCCCCTTTAAGCTATATTTTTTTCGATAGTCTACAGAACAAACCATCATTATACAATAACTTGCCTAATTACCCTAACTTTACCCTAATTAACCTAGTTAAGCCTTTAAATGTCACTTTAAGCTTAATACTAGTGTCTTGAAGAATATCTAGTCTAATATTATTTACTGTCATCATGGCAAAGAGAAAATAAATCAGTTATTAGAGATGAGTTATTAAAACTAATATGATTAGAAATGTGTTGAGAAAATCTGCTCTCTATTAAACAGAAATTGGGGAAAAAATAAACAGGGGGGCTAATAATTCAGGGGGTTGAATAATTCTGATTGCAACGGTATCTATGCTGAATTATTAGACTTACTTCACAGCTACAACAGCCAAAAATCACATCAAAACACGACAGAAGGCTTTGGAGGAGATGTGGAAGAAACTAGTGCTACACCCAAGACTGTATTGCATTTATTTTAATAATAAATTCGGCCAATACAATGAGTTTTGGCTCATTTTTGACTTACGTATGTGGCAATCTCGGGCCCTTCAGAACCGTTCCACACAGAGATTTCAGATACTCCTTTGGCACATTGTCAAAATTTACACCTGCCTGTGAAGAAATAATAGAAAGGATGAAAAAAAAGAGGAACAAAGGAGTGTGGACAGCTGTGGTTCCTCTACATAGAGTTAAATTTGTGTAAATCAAAGATATTCAGTTTGAGAACAAAACTAAAAATATTTCCCAAGTGATGTTGAACAGATTCAGGAATTTTTCACAGTATTTCCTATAATATTTTTTCTTCTGGAGAAAGTCTTATTTGTTTTATTTTGGCTAGAATAAAAGCAGTTTTACATTTTTTAAAACCCATTTTAAGGTCAATATTATTACCCCCTTTAAGCAATATTAGTTTTGGATTGTCTCCAGAACAAACCACTGTTATACAATGACTTGCCTAATTACCCTAACTTTACCCTAATTACCCTAGTTAAGCCTTTAAATGTCACTTTAAGCTGTATAGAAGTGTCTTGAAGAATATCTAGTCAAATATTATTTACTGTCATCATGGCAAAGAGAAAAGAAATCGGTTATTAGAGATGAGTTATTAACACTATTATGATTAGTAACACAGTGAAAAAATCTTCTCTCTGTTAAACAGAAATTAGGAAAACATATACAGGAGGGCGAATAATTCTGAACTGTACTTAAACTAAATATGTTTGATGAAATAACTCCACACTCACCGTCCATGTGCTTCTGGCTGCATTGATGAAGCTGATCATCTCATCATGTGTGTGAAGCTGTGGACGAGCACACGTGACGGACAGAAGAGCGAACACACACACCACACACACACGCCACATCCTCACACTGCAGGAGGAAAGAAGATATTCTAGATTAATATTTAATATTACTGTCAATTAACAAGTATAATTATTCACTCATTCATTTTCCTTCGGCTTAGTCCCTTATTTATCAGGGGTTGCCACAGCGGAATGAACTGCCAACTATTCCAGCATATGTTTTACACAGTGTATGCCCTTCCAGCTGCAACCCAGTACTGGGAAACACCCATACACACTCATTTACACAAACACTCATACACTACAGCCAATTTAGTTCATCAATTCCCCTATAGCGCATGTGTTTGGACTTGTGGGGGAAACCGGAGCACCCGGAGGAAACCCACACCAACACGGGGAGAACATGCAAACTCCACACAGAAATGCCAACTGACCCAGCCGAGACTCTAACCAGCGTTGACACTTAAAGCCACAGTGTTAACCACTGAGCCACCATGTCGCCATGCATAAAATCATTTAATCCAACTGATAACACATTATTTAAATATTTGTGAATAGAAAATGCATTTTGGGACTAATAAAATTAACATTACTAATGATATTTTTTATAATACACATTTTTGTGCAAAAAAAATCTAATTAAAATTAAAATTAAATTAAAATTTTAATTTAATTATTAAATAAATTAAAATATTAAACATTTGTCGGTGCAATAGCCTAGTGTTTAGCGTGCTGACACATGGTGTGGTAACACTTCAGGCCGTCCTGAGTTCGAGTCCCAGCTCGAGGACTTTTCCCGACCCTGTCCCCCTCTCTTTCTCCCACTTCGCTTCCTGTCTGAAATACTGTCCTATCTAAAAAAGGCAAAAGAAGGCCAAAAATAAATTAAAATATATATATAAAACATTTGCAATTTACATTTCAATCATGCCAATAAACATAAAAATAAAAACTTTTAATAACTAAAAATACAACATAAAATATATACATTTTTTAATTAGGCATCTAAAATAATGAATACAATATTCATAAAATAACCAATAAAATAATAACATCAATAATAATAATAAATAATGATAAAATAATCATTCATTTAATCATTTTCTTTTCGGCTTAGTCCCTTTATTAATCTGGGGTCGCCACAGCGGAATGAACCACCAACTTATCCAGCATGAGATAAGTTTTTACGGAGCGGATGCCCTTCCAGCCACAACCCATCACTGGGAAACATCCATACACACTCATTCTCACACACACACTCATACACTACGGTCAATTTAGCTTATACCCAATTGGGGGGAAACCGGAGCACCCGGAGGAAACCCACGCCAACGCATGGAGAACATGCAAACTCCACACAGAAACGCCAACTGACCCAGCCGAGGCTCGAACCAGTGACCTTCTTGCTGTGAGGCGACAGTGCTACCTACTGCACCACCGCGTCGCCATATAAAATAAACAATAAAATATTAAATATTTGTCACATTTCTAAGTCTATAAAAGATTTAGTGACAACAAAATCCATATAGGATAACTGACTCTATAGTTCTATAATTGGAAAGGTTAAGATAAATAATTAAATAACTCCATATATGGAGAGTTCAGATGCAAAAACCTCTAAGTGCCATCTAATTTTTTTTCCTAAAATTAGTGTTTTTCTCAGGCTATTATGTATAAGTTGAGTAATCTCCCTTTTATGTCAATTAATATGTTAGTTTCATTGCTTTTAATGTGAAATTAGTGAACATAAATATAGGAGTCTTGGAAAAACTTTAGAAGAAAATTTCAGATTACACTCAGAGGCTTTTCATATATAATATAACGAAACTCTAATCATTAAAAAAGCATCTACGATCATCACATCTTAAAATAAAAACAAAATTAAATACTAAATTCATGTTTTACATTGGAAAAAAAAAGGCTTTACCTGAGCATTAGACTCTGTTCCTCTGTTCCTCAAGCTGAAGCTTCACTAATGTGATAACATATGAGGTTTACTGCATTATAAAGCCTCGTGCAGTAAAACATCATGTGACAGAACGTCAGGTGGAAGTTACAGCCGTCACAAGACAAGCAAAGTCTAAACGGAGAAACTGTTGATGTGTGCAGGTGTGAACAGCCGAAAAACATCTCACTGTGAACGGTTGTTTATTAAAAGCCCAAAATCTCCCTGTAATACTGTGTATTAACAGTGGATGGTGACTATTCTACGGTTGCTAAGCTGTTGCTAAGGTGTTATAGTACCTGGAACATTGTTGCTAAGGTGATTCGGATGGTTGCTAGGGTGTTACAAAGTGGTTGCTATAATGTTACAATTCCTGGTGAACTGATATGTAGGTGCTATGGAATTTCATTTGTTTTCTAATGTTACTATGGTGATTAAGATGGTTGTCAGGGTGTTGCTAAGCGGTTGCTATGATCTTATAGTTCATGGTGAACTGTTATGTGGTTGCTATGGTGTTTCATGATTGCTAAGGTGCTACTAAGGTGATCTGGATGGTTACTAAGCCATTGGTATGGTGTTATAGTACCTGGAATATCATTGTTAGGGTGTTATGGATGGTTGTCAGGGTGTTGCTAAGCGGTTTCTATGATCTTATAGCTTGCGATGTACCATTTTGTGGTTACTATGGTGTTTCATGCGATTGCTAAAGTGTTACTAAGGTGATCTGGGTGGTTGCTAAGCTGTTGGTAGGGTGTTATTCCATTGGTATGGTATTATAATACCTGGAATATCGTTGTTAAGGTGTTCTGGATGGTTGCCAGGGTGTCACTAAGTGGTTGCTATGATCTTATAGTTCCTGGTGAACTTTTATGTGGTTGCTATGGTGTTTCGTGTGATTAGTAATGTTAGTGTGGTGACTTAGGTGGTTGCCAGGATGATCCTAAGATGTTATAGTTCCTGGTTAACTGTTATGTGGTTGCTATGGTGTTTCGTGTGATTGCTAAGGTGTTACTAAGGTCATCTGGGTGGTTGCTAAGACGTTGGTATGGTGTTATAGTACAGGGAACATTGTTGCTAAGGTGATCTGGATGGTTACTATGATGTTATAATTCCTGGTGAACTTGTATGTCGGTGCTATGGTATTTTATTTGCTTTCTATTGTTACTATGGTGATTAAGATGGTTGTCAGGGTGTTGGTAAGCGGTTGCTATGATCTTACAGTTCCTGGTGAACTGTTAAGTGATTGCTATGGTGTTTCATGTGATTGCTAAGATGTTACTAAGGTGATCTGGGTGGTTGCTAAGTCGTTGGTATGATGTTATAGTACAGGGAACATCGTTGCTAATGTGATCTGCAAGGTTGCTATAATGTTATAATTTCTAGTGAACTCGTATGTGGGTGCTATGGTACTTCATGTGTTTTCTAATGTTACTATGGTGATTTAGGTGGTTGCCAGTGTGTTGCTAAGATGTTATAATTCCTGGAAAACCGTAATGTGGTTAGCCAGGGTGTTTCATCTGATTGCTAAGCTGGTACTAAGGTCATCTGGGTGGTTGCTAAGGCACTGGTATGGTGTTATAGTACCTGGAACATTGTTACTATGGTGATTTAGGTGGTTCCCAAGGTGTTGCAAAGCGGTTGCTATGACCTTATAGTTCTTGGTGAACTATTTTGTGGCTTTAATGGTGTTTCATGTGATTGCTAATGTTACTATGGTGATTTGGGTGATTGCCAGGGTGTTGCGAAGATCTTAGAGTTCCTGGTGAACTGTTATGTGGTTGCTAAGGTGTTACTAAGGTGATCTGGCTGGTTGCTAAGCCAATTGCATGGTGTTATAGTCCCTGGAATATCATTGCTAGGGTGTTCTGGATGGTTGCCAGGGTATTGCTAAGCGGTTGCTAGGATCTTATAGTTCCTGATGTACCATTATGTTGTTGCTACGGTATTTAGTGTGATTGCTAAGATGTTACTAAGGTGATCTGGGTGGTTGCTAAGCCAATGGCATGGTGTTATAGTACCTGGAATATCATTGCTAAGGTGTTCTGGATGGTTGCCAGGGTGTTGCTAAGCGGTTGCTAGGATCTTATAGTTACTGATGTACCATTATGTCATTGCTACAGTATTTAGTGTGATTGCTAAGGTGTTACTAAGGTGATCTGGGTTGTTGCTAAGCTGTTGGTATGGTGTTTTAGTACCTGAAACATCGTTGATGATTTAACATCATTGCCAGTGTTTACTACGTTGTTGCTATGATATTATAGTTTCTGGGGAACTGGTATCTGGTTGCTACAGTGTTTCATGAGATTGTTAATGTTTCTATGGGGATTCAGACCATTACGTGGATGCTATGGTGTTTCATGCGATTGCTAAGATGTCACTAAGGTGATCTGGGTGGTTGCTAAGATGTTATAGGTCCTCTTGAACTGGTATGTGGTTGCAGTGGTGTTTCATGTGATTGCTAGGGTTACTATGGTGATCTGCCAGGTTGCCAGGGTGTTGCTAAGTGGTTGCTATAGTGCTATATTTCCTGGCGTATGGCAAGGTGTTTCAGGTGTTTGCTAAGGTAATCTGGATGGTTGCTAGGATGTTGCTAAGGCGTTGTTTTTGCTGAAGTGTTGCTAAAATGATCTGTGCAGATGTTAGGCCATCATTTCGTTCTTACATGCATAAACATCAATGAATCGAATAAAAGTGTCAACATTTTTTATTATTTCTAAACTTATATACAAACCAATCTCCCACATTACATAGCAATGCTAATTCACTCGATCTTCCATATGTACAAAGTTCTCGCTAGCTTTTCCACTTAAAAGCTAAATAATAAGGACACTTTACACTCGTACGTCCAGTAGAAACGTCAGGTTATTTGGTTGTTTGCTCCACAGTGATTGAACATTCAGACTGACCCAATGAAAATGGACCAACTCATGTGCAAAAACAGAGAATAATCCACAGTGTCTGGGGGAGATCTGAGCGGATGTTAAACCGCAGTCTTGTTTCACATTTTCAGAGATATGCTCTGAAAACATACATGATGAACGACAAAGCTCAAAAACACAACAACAACAAGAGAAAAAGACTGGGTAATTAAGAAAATACTTGCAGACCACAGGTGTCAACGCCAGTTCCTGGAGGGCCACAGCTCTGCACAGTTTAAGCTGCGGTCACACTAGAGTTTGAGCATGCGAAATTTTGTTGTACGGCACTGTGAAAAGAGGCGGGATTAAACAAGATGATTAGAGTGAGTGATCGGTCCATATTTTAAATTTCTGTCCAGAGAGGTCATGTTTTGATCTTCGATTGGTCTCACGCAATCATGTGATGTGATTTTGCAGCTCAAAGCTTGAACTTTCCAATGCATCGAATTGCGAAATTTGTCGCACAAGCTTGCGTTTCCAGCCTGACGCATTCGTGTGCGTATGAATGGAAGTCTATGGGGAGTAAAGACCAGTGTGACCGCAGCTTTAGTTCCAACCTTAATTAAACACACATGATCAAACTACCTACAGGTAAAGCTGGACTTAAATGCGTCAGACAGGAAGCGCAAGCTCGTGCGACAAGTTTCGCAGTTCGCTGCGATGCAAAGTTCAAGCTTGGTGACCTCGAAATCGCATCACTTGACTGTGTGAGTCCAATCAAAACATGACCTCTTGGACAGAAATGTAAAATAACGCCCAATCGCTTGCTTTTTTTAAATGTCTAATCATCTTGTTTAATCCCGCCCCTTTTCGCAGCACCGTACAACAGAATTTCACACGCACAAACTCTAGTGTGACCGCAGCGTTAAAGTAGTGTGTTGATGCAGGGCTGGAACTAATCTGTGCAGAGCTGTGGCCCTCCAGGAACTGAGTTTGACACCTGTGTTGTAGACCATTAAGCGTTTGTACGTTAGTGACACTATTTATTTATATATATATATATTTACATATGAAAATATTGTCACTAACAATATATATAATTTATATATAATTTTACTTAATTTTTATTCGAGCCGGTTTTAAACTTCATATTATAACTATTTGGACGTCTGAATATATTTGTGAACTTTTAGTCAATCTTTGCCGAAATGACAATGTCAAATTGGGCTGAAATGATAGATTTCTGTGCATGCATGCTTGATATTTAGGATATTTTAATAAAATGGGGAAAAAATATAAATAAATCAAAAGAAAAAAATGGATATTAACGAAAAAAAGCCTCACTATGGCAAGCCGTTTTGACATTTAATCTATAACCCGTACTATTATCTGTTTTCATGTTACTAGTGCTTATTTTTTAGATACTAGTGCTTATTCATTAGATACTAGGGCTTATTCATTAGATACTAGGGCTTATTCATTAGATACTAGGGCTTATTCATTAGATACTAGGGCTTATTCTTTAGATACTAGGGCTTATTCTTTAGATACTAGGGCTTATTCATTAGATACTAGGGCTTATTCTTTAGATACTAGGGCTTATTCATTAGATACTAGGGCTTATTCTTTATATACTAGTGCTTATTCATTAGATACTAGTGCTTATTCATTAGATACTAGGGCTTATTCATAAGATACTAGTGCTTATTCATTAGATACTAGGGCTTATTCATTAGATACTAATGCTTATTCATTAGACACTAGCGCTTATTCATTGGATACTAGGGCTTTTTCATTAGATACTAGTGCTTATTCTTTAGATACTAGTGCTTATTCTTTAGATACTAGGGCTTATTCATTAGATACTAGGGCTTATTCATTAGATACTAGGGCTTATTCATTAGATACTAGTGCTTATTCATTAGACACTAGCGCTTATTCATTGGATACTAGGGCTTATTCATTAGATACTAGTGCTTATTCATTAGATACTAGTGCTTATTCATTAGACACTAGCGCTTATTCATTGGATACTAGGGCTTATTCATTAGATACTAGTGCTTGTTCATAAGATACTAGTGCTTATTCATTAGATACTAGTGCTTATTCTTTAGATACTAGGGCTTATTCATTAGACACTAGTGCTAATTCATTAGACACTAGTGCTTATTCATTAGACACTAGTGCTCATTCATTAGATACTAGGGCTTATTCATTAGATACTAGGGCTCATTCATTAGACACTAGTGCTCATTCATTAGATACTAGTGCTTATTCTTTAGATAATAGGGCTTGTTCATAAGATACTAGTGCTTATTCATTAGATAATAGTGCTTATTCATTAAATATTAGTGCTTATTCATTAAATACTAGTGCTTTTCCATTAGACACTAGTGCTTATTCATTAGACACTAGTGCTTATTCATTAGACACTAGTGCTTATTCATTAGATACTAGGGCTTATTCATTAGATACTAGTGCTTATTCATTAGATACTAGTGCTAATTCATTAGACACTAGTGCTTATTCATTAGACACTAGTGCTCATTCATTAGATACTAGCGCTTATTCATTAGACACTAGTGCTTATTCATTAGACACTAGTGCTTATTCATTAGACACTAGTGCTCATTCATTAGATACTAGCGCTTATTCATTAGACACTAGTGCTTATTCATTAGACACTAGTGCTTATTCATTAGACACTAGTGCTCATTCATTAGATACTAGTGCTTATTATAATGAATATTATAATGAATGAGCACTAGTATCTTATGAATAAGCACTAGTATCTAATGAATGAGCACTAGTGTCTAATGAATGAGCCCTAGTATCTAATGAATGAGCACTAGTGTCTAATGAATAAGCACTAGTGTCCTGTGAATAAGCACTAGTATCTAATGAATAAGCCCTAGTATCTAATGAATAAGCCCTAGTATCTAATGAATAAGCACTAGTATCTAATGAATAAGCCCTAGTATCTAATGAATAAGCACTAGTATCTTATGAATAAGCCCTAGTATCTAATGAATAAGCCCTAGTATCTAATGAATAAGCACTAGTATCTAATGAATAAGCCCTAGTATCTAATGAATAAGCCCTAGTATCTAATGAATAAGCCCTAGTATCTTATGAATAAGCCCTAGTATCTTATGAATAAGCCCTAGTATCTAATGAATAAGCACTAGTATCTAATGAATAAGCACTAGTATCTAATGAATAAGCCCTAGTATCTAATGAATAAGCCCTAGTATCTAATGAATAAGCCCTAGTATCTAATGAATAAGCCCTAGTATCTAATAAATAAGCCCTAGTATCTAATAAATAAGCCCTAGTATCTAATGAATAAGCACTAGTATCTAATGAATAAGCCCTAGTATCTAATGAATAAGCACTAGTATCTACTGAATAAGCACTAGTACGGGTTATAGATTAACGTCAGAATAGCTTGCCATAGTCTTACTACAGCTACAAAACATCCATCAGATGCATTAATGCAAACCGACATGACAAGTGATCTCATGAAACCGTCAGTCATATATATTATACACACATCGTACATGTATGTATATATAGTATATGATCATGCATGCTTTACGAGATCCAGTGAACCAGCTAAAAAGCCTCAGACTCAGGTGTGTGTTGTGTTTGCTCATGTGTGTTTCTCAGTGTCCCTGCATGTCGGCGCCCCCTGCTGGTCCAGCGGTGGTGTTCAGGTATTGCCAGCTGAGCGCCGCCAGGATCATGGCCGCAGACACACACACTGGAGAGATGTGGTGGTGTGCGCGTGACGACACACACCCCTCATGAACACTCTTCTCTCGGATCACACTCAGGATCTGCAGCGTCTTCTCCCGCGACGGGTCAGAGATGGAAACTTTCTGCAGGATCTGTGGAGGAGTCGCGGGATTACTGAGCGGGATTAGGATTAGCAGAGTGAACAGATCATCCACTCGATGAAGTGTGACAGCAAGCTCTGATTGGCCACAGCTGATACAGTGAGCTCTGATTGGTCAGCTGATAGACTGAGCTCTAATTGACAAGTTGTTTCTACCCAATTATGCTCCTTTCTGCAGACAAACAATATTTTTGAAGTGTTTCAGTCAGGTTTCAGGCCTCATCACAGTACAGAAACTGCATTAGTAAAAATAACCAACGATTTACTCTTAGCTGCTGACCAAGGGTGCGTCTCACTGTTAGTTCTACTCGATCTTAGCGCCGCATTTGACACCATTGACCACAATATTCTCATAGACCGCTTAAATTCTACAGGTGTCCAAGGTCAGGCCCTTCAATGGTTTAGGTCATACTTAGCTGATCGCTACCAGTTTGTGAATATTAATGGACAGCTTTCACAAGTCAGGCCAGTAAAGTACGGGGTCCCTCAAGGATCAGTTTTAGGCCCTTTGCTGTTTACAATATACATGCTTCCCCTGGGAGACATTATTAGAAAACACGGGATCAGCTTTCACTGCTATGCAGACGATACTCAATTATACATTTCAACTAAACCTGATGAGATGTCCGAACTGTCTAAGCTAACTGAGTGTATTAAAGATGTTAAAGACTGGATGACCAACAATTTTCTTCTCTTAAACTCAGACAAAACAGAATTATTACTTATCGGGCCTAAATCCTCTACACAGCAGTTCTCACAACTCGACCTGCAATTAGAGGGATACAAAGTTAGCGTTAGCTCTACTATAAAAGATCTAGGTGTGATATTAGACAGCAATTTAACATTCGAAAATCATATATCCCATGTCACAAAAACTGCCTTCTTTCATCTAAGAAATATCGCTAAATTGCGAAGTATGCTATCCATATCAGATGCAGAAAAGCTAGTTCATGCTTTCATGACTTCTAGGCTAGACTACTGTAATGCTCTGTTTGCTGGCTGCCCAGCATCCTCTATTAACAAACTTCAGCTAGTACAAAATGCAGCTGCCAGAGTTCTTACCAGATCTAGAAAATATGATCATATCACCCCAATTTTATCCTCCTTACACTGGCTGCCTGTTAAGTTTCGTATTGAATTTAAAATATTACTCCTTACCTATAAAGCTTTAAATAATCTAGCTCCTGTTTACCTAACCAACCTCCTGTCTCGCTACAACCCAACCCGCTCTTTACGATCTCAAAACTCAGGGCTTCTGGTAGTACCTAGAATATCAAAGTCGAGTAAAGGAGGTCGAGCCTTCTCATTTATGGCCCCTAAACTCTGGAATAGCCTTCCTGATAATGTCCGAGGCTCAGACACACTCTCGCTCTTCAAAACTAGATTAAAGACCTATCTTTTTAGCAAAGCATACACTCAGTGCAGGACATAGCAGTATGACGCATGATGTGCCCCACACATGATTTTGCTTCTTGTTTTTATACACTATGAACAGCAGCTACGCTAATTATTCTCCTTATTCTGTATTTCCACCTGGGGGTTCTCATCCCGAGGCCCTCAGACTATGCAGTGCCACTGATGCGATCCAAGACCAGTGACGAGATGATCCTAAGGTTTTCTGGACCAGGCCGTATCCTGAGCAGCTGCTGTGGTGGTCATCGTGGAGTGAGAGCCTGAGACTGTCCCCTGTGACGCTCCAAGGAGAGACGAGTCTTCGCTGAGGTCCAGCTTCATGCGCCTAGACTGCAGCTCTGCACAAGACGTTTGGCCACAGGAGAAATGGTCGTGCCCAACCGAGCCTGGTTTCTCTCGAGGTTTTTTAAATCTTCACTTTCGCCAATTGGTGAAGTTTTTTACTCGCCGCTGTCGCCACTGGCTTGCATGGTTCGGGATCTGTAGAGCTGCGCATCGATGGATTTGCTCTGCAGTGTTTGGACTCTCAGTAGTGATTATTAACCCACGCTGAACTGAGCTAAACTGAACTGAACTTAATCGCTGAAAACTGAACTGACACTGTTTCAATTCACTATAATCTTCCATGTGAAGCTGCTTTGACACAATCTACATTGTATAAGCGCTATACAAATAAAGATGAATTGAATTGAATTGAACAAGCTGATACGGTGAGCCCTGATTGGTCAGCTGATATAGCGAGCCCTAATTGGCCACAGCTGATACACTGAGCTCTGATCGGTCACAGCTGATACACTGAGCTCTGATTGGCCACAGCTGATAAAGTGAGCTCTGGTTGGTCAGCTGATACTCTGAACTCTGATAGGCCACAGCTGATACAGTAAACGCTGATTGGCCACAACTGATACACTGAGCTCTCATTGGCCAGCTTATACGTTGAGCCCTGATTGGCTGATACACTAAGCTCTGATTGGCCAGCTAATAAATTGAGGTCTGATTGATCAGCTGATATGGTGAGCTCTGATTGGCCACAGCTAATAAAGGGAGCTCTGATTGGCCCCAGCTGATACAGTGAGCACTGATTGGCCAGCAAATATGTTGAGCTCTGATTGGCCACAACTGATACACTGAGCTCTAATTGGCCACAGCTGATACAGTGAGCTCTGATTAGCCAGCTGAGATGTTGAGCTCTCATTGGTCAGCTGAGATGTAGAGCTCTGATTGGTCAGCTGACATGTTGAGCTCTGATTGGCTAGCAAAGACGTTGAGCTCTGATTGGCCACAACTAATACACTGAGCTCTGATTAGACGGGTGATACACAGAGCTCTGATTGGCCACAGCTGATACAGTAAGCTCTGATTGGCCACAGCTGAAAGACTGAGCTCTGATTGCCCACAGCTGATACAGTGAGCTCAGATTAGTCAGCAGATAAAGTGAGCTCTGATTGGCCACAGCTAGTACAGTAAGCTTTGATTGGTCAACCGATACAGTGAGCTCTGATTGGCCACAGCTGATACACTAAGCTCTGATTGGTCAGCTGATAGACTAAGCTTTGATTGGCCACAGCTGATACACTGAGCTCTGATTGGCCACAGCTGATACAATAAGCTATGATTGGTCAGCTGATAGACTAAGCTCTGATTGGCCAAAACTGATACAGTGAGCTCTGATTGGCCACCCCTAAAATAGTGAGCTCTGATTGGGCACCCCTAATATAGTGAGCTCTGACTGCCCACAGCTGATAGACTAAGCTCTAATTGGCCACAGCTGACAGAGTGAGCACTGAATGGCCACAGCTGATAGACTAAGCTCTGATTGGTCAGTTACACTGAGGTCTGTTTGGCCACAGCTACAGTGAGCTGTGACTGGCCACAGCTGATACTTGAAGCAGCTGATTGGCCACAGTGAGCTCTGACTGGCCAGCTGCACATACATTCATCATAATTATCGGTCTTTATTGATGACGGATGATGATCAATTTTTTATTTAATGCAATGTCAGCAACAAAGGCTATTGTAATGGCAAGAACGTTCACCTCGTGGCTGTACTGTGTTATAATGCTGTAAACGGCGCTCATGTTTGTGGCCTGCATCATGAGTGTCACCGCCTGGCCCTTCCGGATCTTCACCACACCCTGAAACACCTGAGGATTGTTGTAGCAGGCAGAAAGAGTCGCGATCGCCATCACCTGAACACACAAACAACAACAACAACAACAACAACTGTCAGCATCACACTAGAAAAACTACAGTCTATTGAGCTTACTGATAGGTACGAGCTGGTGCAGCCATTGGAAACATTTTGACTCCAGGCTTGCGCTCTCATTCCCTTCCACTGATTATTAGACGTGAAAAACAGCTTGTTCTGCTGCTTAAGGTTGCTAACTGACATTTTCTTATTATATTATTCTACTTTTTATGTATAGTCATCAGTGTTGGGGAGTAACTAGTGTAACGGCGTTATGTAATTTAATTACAAAATAAATGTAACTGTAATTCGTTACTGATTGGCCACAGCTGATACATTGAGCTCTGATTGGCTCCATCTGATACAATAAGCTCTGATTGGTCAGCTGATAAACTGAGCTCTGATTGGCTACAGCTGATACAGTGAGCTCTGTTTGGTCAGCTGATAGACTGAGCTCTGTTTGGTCAACTGAGATGTTGAGGTCTGATTGGCCAGCAAAGACGTTGAGCTCTGATTGGTCACAACTAATAAAGTGAGCTCTGATTGACCACAGCTGATACAGTAAGCTCTGATTGGCCACAGCTGATAGACTGAGCTCTGATTGGACAGATGATACACAGAGCTCTGATTGGCCACAACTAATAAAGTGAGCTCTGATTGACCACAGCTGATACAGTAAGCTCTGATTGGCCACAGCTGATAGACCTAGCTCTGATTGGCCACAGCTAATACAGTGAGCTCTGATTAGTAAGCAGATAAAGTGAGCTCTGATTGACCACAGCTAGTACAGTGAGCTTTGATTGGCCACAGCTAGTACAGTGAGCTCTTATTGGCCACAGCTGACACAGTGAGCTATGATTGGCCACAACTGATACAGTGAGCTCTGATTGGCCACAACTGATAGACTGAGCTCTGATTGGACAGATGATACACAGAGCTCTGATTGGCCACAACTAATAAAGTGAGCTCTGATTGACCACAGCTGATACAGTAAGCTCTGATTGGCCACAGCTGATAGACCTAGCTCTGATTGGCCACAGCTAATACAGTGAGCTCTGATTAGTCAGCAGATAAAGTGAGCTCTGATTGACCACAGCTAGTACAGTGAGCTTTGATTGGCCACAGCTAGTACAGTGAGCTCTTATTGGCCACAGCAGACACAGTGAGCTATGATTGGCCACAACTGATACAGTGAGCTCTGATTGGCCACAACTGATAGACTGAGCTCTGATTGGACAGATGATACACAGAGCTCTGATTGGCCACAACTAATAAAGTGAGCTCTGATTGACCACAGCTGATACAGTAAGCTCTGATTGGCCACAGCTGATAGACCTAGCTCTGATTGGCCACAGCTAATACAGTGAGCTCTGATTAGTCAGCAGATAAAGTGAGCTCTGATTGACCACAGCTAGTACAGTGAGCTTTGATTGGCCACAGCTAGTACAGTGAGCTCTTATTGGCCACAGCTGACACAGTGAGCTATGATTGGCCACAACTGATACAGTGAGCTCTGATTGGCCACAACTGATAGACTGAGCTCTGATTGGACAGATGATACACAGAGCTCTGATTGGCCACAACTAATAAAGTGAGCTCTGATTGACCACAGCTGATACAGTAAGCTCTGATTGGCCACAGCTGATAGACCTAGCTCTGATTGGCCACAGCTAATACAGTGAGCTCTGATTAGTAAGCAGATAAAGTGAGCTCTGATTGACCACAGCTAGTACAGTGAGCTTTGATTGGCCACAGCTAGTACAGTGAGCTCTGATTGGCCACAGCTGATACAGTGAGCTATGATTGGCCACAACTGATACAGTGAGCTCTGATTGGCCACAGCTGATACAGTAAACTCTGACTGGTCAGCTGATAGACTGAGCTCTGACTGGCCACAGCTAGTACAGTGAGCTCTGATTGGCCACAACTGATACAATAAACTCTGATTGGCCACAGCTGATGGACTGAGCTCTGATTGGCCACAGCTGATACAGTTAGCTCTGATTGGCCGCATCTGATACAATAAGCTCTGATTGGTCAGCTGATAGACTGAGCTCTGATTGGCCACAGCTGATGGACTGAGCTCTGATTGGCCACAACTGATACAGTGAGCTCTGATTGGCCACAGCTGATACAATAAACTCTGATTGGCCACAGCTGATACAATAAACTCTGATTGGCCACAGCTGATGGACTGAGCTCTGATTGGCCACAGCTGGTACAGTGACCTCTGATTGGCCAATTAATTGGGGAGTAACTAGTTACATGTAATGGCGTTACGCAATTTAAACACAAAATAAAAGTAACAGTAATTTGCAACAGTTACTGAGAAAAAAAAGTGTAATTAAATTACAGTTACTTATGAAAATGTTAAAGATTACAAATGGGGTTACATCTAAACATGTTCTTTAAAAATCTGGCATATGTCGAGTAATATTAATCTGTTGCTTTGCCTGTTTTTGATATGCACGATGCCTTCTGCTGAGGCCATTCATTAAAGCGCTGCTATTCTGCTATAACCACATTTCTCAGTAGCGTGGCGGTAGCGTCGCTACTTTCTAAATCAAATAGCTTTTCAGTAGCGAAGCTATTTTATTAGTCAAGTAGCGCAGTAGCGTCCACACAAGCTGCATTTACCGATCGCTGATCAATAAGTGACGGCACCGACATTCACAGAGCTGTGAGGCCGGTGTCTAGCCGATGAAAATAAATCCATATGATGGCGAGAATGACGATTTCTTCTTCTACCCGTTTTTTGGTGGTCCACAACAAACTATTTGGTGCATTACTGCCACCTCTTGCTCTGGTCGGTGATGTCGCCAACCAAGGCTAACATGAGAAATTTGCTTGATGGAAAGAATACTGAGGGAGAGGATGTCTATATATATATATATATAGTTTACTGTAGTAAAGGCTAAAGTATAATTACTATTAGTTCATAATAGTTACTAATGATACTACATTATGAAGTGTAATTTATTAATGAAGAATTGTAAATATATATACAATATAATGCTCATTCCTAAATATTTCCCTTTACTATAAATTACTATAGTATTTTAAATGTAACACCTGGTTTTATTGGATTTTTAGATTTTGCTGTTGTATACTATAATCTGTTTCTGTTTAGTACAGCATATTTTTAGCAGTAAATAAATGAACTGACCAGTTCTGCCTCATCTGTTTCATTGACAGTTTTATTGATCACTAAGATATGGCTGACTTGTATTGAAGTTGCTTCGATTTAAAAATGAAAATTGCAAAAATAGCTCAGATGTATTTTTTTTTTATTGCAAATGCCACAAAAATCCCCCTGCACAACTAACTCACGTTTAGATTTTGTAACAACAGTAAACAATGTTTTTGTTATAAGGTCTGGTTTTGTGGTGGCTGTACTTTAAAATTAAATGAATATAATCTTAATTGAAGTGATGAAAGATCTTTAGCAGTAAACAGAGCTACTGTAAGCTCACACCTGCTTGGTATAAATGCTTGAAAATGACTTGAAAATATCCATTAGAAATTTAAAAGTAATAAAAAAGTAATCAGGTGTAATTAGTTACTTTTATAAAGTAATTGAAAAGGTACAATATTACATTTTAAATAGGGTCATTTGTAATCGGTAATCTATAGGCATGGGCCGGTATAAGATTCTGACGGTATGATAACCTTGGATAAAAATATCACGGTATCATGGTATTGTGATTACTGCTGTAAAATATATTCTTTTTAAATGTCTGGGTAAAAAACTAAAAGTGTTTCACCTTTGAACACAATATATTTTATTTTGAGAAACATTTCTAATATTTTGGAGCAGTTAACGTGCCAGGCTAAATAATGAAAATGAATCATTGACTTCTGCTGTTCCAAAAACACAAATTTATTTACAATTTAAAATGGCATCTTTGGATATCTTTTCTGCTGGAGATGCTGTTGTTAAAAAAAATGTAAATAAAAAAATCTTACACATACCTTAGAAACGGTATTAGAGAAAATGTTGGCGGTATGATAACCTTGACTTTTCCAAACCGCGGTATACCTTGAAAACGGTTATCGTCCCATGCCTAGTAATCTATTACATTTCCAAAGTAACCTCCCCAACACTGATAGTCATGAACACACTTGTTTGCAGATTAAGTAGTTGGACCGTTTTCTGCCATTTATTATTCCTAGTGATTTCTAAAATAGGTGACTGAATCAGAAGTGTTAAAACAATAACAAAAATGAAAGCACTTATGGCCCGTTTCCACTGAGTAGTATGGTACGGTACGGTATGCTTTTATGGCTGTTTCCACTGTCAAAAGGTACCAAAAAGTGAACCGTACCATACCACTTTTTGGGTACCTTTTCCAAAGGGTACCTAACATGACAAAAGAGTTTTAAAAGGCGGAGCAAGACACGCAGATGAACGCTACTGGTTTACAGAGATAATACTAGAGTAATACTTTATACATATAATAACAAGTCATGGTCAACCCGAGCTCAAACAAACCTTGTCGTTGTCTCGATGAACAGCCACAAAGCCAAGGAGAGCAAAATCCGCAGTTTGTCCTGTTGTTGTTTACGAGGCCGTCTAAGCGCAAGTGGTTTCACTATCTCCAGAGCGCTCGTGTGCGCTCGCTGCACGTCTATATTTGAAATACTGAACTTCTTGAGGTGATGATAATAACGTGTGCCTGATTATTGAAGTGCTTCTGATATGCGATCCTTTCAGAAACGGATAAACGCAAGAGTGAAGCATGAAAAAACAAAGGAGCAAATGATTCTTTCAGCAACCTAAAAGATAAACAGACTGCCATGTTTAACTATTATCATCACCTTTTGGACTATTATGAACTGGGAATGACAGAATGACTCTCTAACAGAGGTTACATGTGCTGGTGAAGAATAAAGACACAGATGAGAGGTTTGCTCTGACGGTGGGCTATACGTTGCGTGTTGTTCTTGAACCCAAATAAAAACTAAATGTACGCTGTGTGTAGTTTGTCTGTAATTGGTAACATCGGAGACTGTAAGGGTCTGTATGTATTGCATTTATTTATTTTATATAATTGCAGATGTTACAGTAGGCTATTTCGCATCATTGAACTGCAGTTATAATCAAATCATGTTCATAGAAAGGTTAGTAATGAGCATTTATACACAAGTGTTTATGTGTATAAAGCATCTGTTTTGTGGGAAGTGCTTCTCGAATGATTTCTAAACGGCCCGTACAGCTTTACTGTAGACATTTCCTTGAGCGAGAATGAAATCGACTGGATTGGTACCCATACCACTCAGTAAAAACAGGCCATTATGCATTGCAAAATAAGGTAAATACTGACAGCAGAATTACACCACTGTACTGAATGATCTCCGCATTCATATCCAACATATTATTCATATGCAAATAATATCAATATTTATTCGTTTTAACATTTTAAAACATTGTTATTTTAATTGGTGTGTGTGTTAATTTAATGTGCGTGTGACCTGTGGAATAGCGCAGAAGTTGAAGACGCTCTGGTTGCGCAGTCGGGACAGATACAGCATGACGTCCGGCACGTGTCTGAGCGCATCAGTGACCAGCAGATTCAGACAGGAGAGAGCAGAGCTGAGGTGCTGAGGCTGAGCCAGATCCTCCAGACCAGACGCAAACTGACTCCATGCCTGACACACACACGCACACATATATACACACACACATGCACAGACACACACACACACACACACACACACACAAACAAGAGAGAGTAATTACAGAATGTGTGTGTTTTTAGTGAGTGAGTGTGTGTGCATATGTCTGAGCGCACATGATAGAGAGTGTGCGAGTAGCTGTGTGTATGTGCATGTGTGTGCGAGTAGCTGTGTGTGTGTGTGTGTGTGTGTGTGTGTGTGTATGTATATGCATGTGAGTATGTGAGTGTATGTGTAATGTATGTGTGTGTATGTGTAATGTGTGTGTGTGTATATATATATACAGTGAGGGAAATAAGTATTTAATCAAACTTTGATTTTTCAAGATCTCCTACTTAGAAATCATGGAGGGGTCTGGAATTTTCAGTATAGGTGCAATTCCACTGTGAGAGACAGAATCTAAAAATAAAAATGCAGAAATCACATTGTATGACTTTAACAATTTATTTGTAAATTACTGTGTGAAATAAGTATTTGATCACTTGAGTCAAGCATTTTAAATATTTAGTACAGAAGCCTTTGTTAACAATTACAGAGGTCAAAGGGCTCCTGTACGTCTTCACCAGGTTTGCACACACTGAAGGAGGGATTTTGCCCACTGATCTTCTCTAGATCTGTCAGGTTTCAGGGCTGTCGCTGAGCAACATGGAGTTTCAGCTCCCTCCAAAGATTTTCTATTGGATTTAGATCTGGAGACTGGCTAGACCACTCCAAAACCTTGTTATGCTTCTTACAAAGCCACTCCTTGGTTTTCCTGGCTGTGGGCTTTGGGTCATTGTCATGTTGGAAGACCCAGCCACGACCCATCTCTAATGCTCTGACTGAGGGAAGGAGGTTTTTGCCCAATATCTCACAATACATGGCCACGTTCATCCTCTCCTTAATACAGTGCAGTCATTCTGTCCCCTGTGCAGAAAAACACCCCAGAGCATGATGCTTCCAGCCCCATGCTTCACTGTAGGTATGGTATTATTGGGATGATACACATCATTCTTCTTCCTCCAAATTCAGTGAATAGAGTCAAGACCAAAACGTTTTACTTTGGTCTCATCTGACCACAGGACTTTCTCCCATGAATACTCTGGAGCATCCAGATGGTTCCTGGCAAACTTCAGATGGGTCTTGACATGGGCTAACTTAAGCAGGGGAACCTTCCGTGCGATGCATGGTTTTAAAACACGACATCTTACTGTATTACTGATAGTACCCTTGAAAACGGTGGTCCTAGCTCTCTTCACAGCATTGATCAGCTCCTCCCGCATAATTCTGGACTGATTCTAGACCATTCTTGCCATCATTAATTCCCCACGAGGAGAGATCTTCCGTGGGGCCCCAGTCTGAAGGACATTGACAGTCATCATTAGCCTCTTCCATTTTCTGACAATTGCTCCAACAGTTGCTCTTTCTTGGCAATTGCCCCGTAGCAGTTTCAGCTTTCTGAAAGTCTACAATTTCATCTCTTGTGTCTTTTGACAGCTCTTTGGTTTTGGCCATGTTGCTACTTAGACTTTTGACTGATTGTGGGGTGCACAGGTGTCTTCATGACAGCTAGTGACCTCAAACAAGTGCTACTAAACTAGAATCATGAGCAGAGTGCAGCTGGACTATTTTAAAGCAGAATAACAGGTCTTTGAGGGTCAGAAATTTGGCTGAAAAGCAAGTGATCAAATACTTATTTCACACAGTAATTTACAAATAAATTGTTAAAAAGTCATACAATGTGATTTCTGCATTGTTATTTTCAGATTCTGTCTCTCACAGTGGAATTGCACCTATACTGAAAATTCTAGACCCCTCCATGATTTCTAAATAGGAGATCTTGAAAAATCACAGTGTGATTAAATACTTATTTCCCTCACTGTATATATATATACACACACACACACACACACACACACACACACACACACATATATATATATATATATATTAGGGTTTTCAAAATTAGCGTGTTAATGCACGCGATTAATTTGAAATATTTAACGTGTTAAAAAAATTTACGCATTTAACGCAGTTTCAGTTTTTTATTTCCTGTTGTGGCCAACGTGTGCTTCCTCCCGGAAGTATAAACACAATATCACACGAGTAGCAGTGCCATATGGCTGTGCCAACGCACGCCTTCCACCAGTGCTGATATACAGCTATATCGCACTGCTACTCGTGCGATACTGCTCATATATATAGTTGTGTGTAGCTGTGTAGATGTGTGTGTGTGTGTTTATGTTAATGTATGTGTATATATATATATTTATATTTATGTGTGTGTTTGAGTGAAAGAATATGTGCGAGTAGCTGTGTGTGTGTATGTGAGTGTGCAAGAGTGTGTTAGAGAGAGTGTGTGCGCATGAGCATGTGTGTGTTCGTGTGTGTATATATTCATGTATCCGCGTGCCTTAGTGCGTGTGAGTATGTTACTGTGTGTGTGTGTGTGTGTGTGTGTGTGTGTGTGTCTACCTCCTCTGGCCAGAACGCTCGCCCCTGCTGCTGGTCCTCCAGATAGTCTCTGATGATGTTGGTTTTCTGCAGGAACAGACCCATAGAGTTGGCCAGCTCTGTGTCCCGGCCCACCTCCGGCTCCTCCAGCTGGGATGCGGAGAACAGCCGTGAGAGCCCGATGCCCACCAGCCCCGCCACATAATGGCAGTACTGCGGAGACACATGTAGACACATCAAACACAACTGATAACAGGGATAGCATTACACCTTCTCCAAAGCCACATGTAAGCACTTTTCCAGAAATTTCCAGGTGCATTTTTCAACCTTAAACGTGTGACAAATTACACAGAGTTTGTCAAAAGTACTCACCCTCTTATTAATTAATTTTCTTTCTTTTTTATATCTCCCAAGTGATGTTTAACAAAGAGATTTCCACAGTATTTGCTATAATATCTTTTGTAAAATGTGTCATTTTTATTGTTGATCATCAGTTGTCAGCATTAACCCTTTAGATAGGCCTCTGCTGAAGAGTTTCTGTCTTTTATATGGAGTACAGTGGGGAGAAACAGCAGATTATAGTGTGTGTGCAGAAATACACTTAGGCCGTACTCACACTATGTACAGTTGCGTTGAACCGGGCCAAAGCACGCTTGTCCCCCCTCCCGTCTCCCCTGACAGCCCGCACTCACATTACATTCGGGCCTGAGCGCGCTTACGTCATTGATGATGCGCTGTTCAGTAAGCGCTCTCGCTCAGCACAGTGGAGATTTCTTTAGTTTTATCGTTTAAGTCGTTTGATATGCGCAGTCAGATATTTCGCCGAACAGATCAGCCACTTTTGACGCTCATAAACAATCATAAAGTCCTTGTGCTGCAGGAATTAGGAGGTTTGCTGAAGCTGCAGATGTGGTGCAGTGAGGGTTTTGCGTCTTTAATAATCTACGACAGTTTGCGTTCATTGAACAGTACGAATGATTAATTAATCCATCTGAAACAGTCCCTTAAAAGTCACGTCTCGCTTTCAGTTTCGGGCTCAGGCACATTTTGCACTCACACACAAGCGTACCGTGCCCAAGTGAACCGCGCTCTGGCCCACCTCTTCCAGCACAATACACTTCTCAAACTACCTGGGAAATGGGCCTGGGCACGGTTCGGATAGCATAGTGTGAGTGCACCCTTACTGTGTTCTGAGTGCTCGGGTTCATACCTTGTACCTCACTTAAACAATCTACGACGATTTGGCAGATCCTGGATCTTTTGATCTTGATAACTGATCTCTGGCTAATCTGGTTCTTCAAACACATTGTGAATCAGATTAAAATGTCTGAATGAACTGATCTGAGATCGCGGCGTGTCTGTCAGATCTATCCATCCTCCAAATCATGATTAGCAATGCAGTGATTGGCTGACGGCACAGCAGCGTAATGACATCATCTGATTAATATTCAATTACCCATGGCAGCAAAATTACATAACATTTGTAGGAAATGGTTTGTTAAATATGATACGCAGTGACCTTCCACATTTGTTGTGGGCTGCAGGTGTTACACTCTTTCACGTGTCAAGAGTATTAGCAGTTTATTTAAACCTTATTTAATCTCTGAAATCTGGACTTTACTAGAACTTTGTGAAGCTGCTTTGACTCAATCTACATTGTAAAAGCGCTATAGAAACAAACATGAATTGAGTTGAATTATTTAGTTTTACTTTTGGATAGTGGTGTAACGGATCACAAATCTGCAGTTCGGATCAAACTACGATTTTTTAGTCACGGATCGGACCATTTTTCGGATCAGCAAAAAAGTGAGGAGACAAATGTCATTTGCTTTCCATTTATATAAAAATATTCCTGCAAAAAAACATTGCTTTAACAAACAGAACTTAGAACCTGTAATGTTAATAAAAATAAAAATCAAGAAAGAACAGCTGAAAAAAGAAAAGTATTCAATATGAGATATGATCTTCGTTACTGTTGCTGATAATGCTAAATATAAAAATCTAACATCTTGTACAACAGATCATATTTATCTTCAATTAATGATTCAACAACTCACACATTAAACTTCATGTTTTATTATGCTGTAGGTGTATAATGTTTGAAAACATATTCAGTGACATCATTTTGTTGGTTGTTTGTCGCCATCTGTTGGTTACACAATGTAATTGCTTTTACCAGCGTCATGTTTCATTAAGCTGTGATTTTAATCTTTACCATAAACATCAGTGTTTTTATCTGAACTATAATCTGTTCTCCCAGCACTTCTGTGTTATTTAATTGTTAGTAACTCACTGAAAAAGTGTAAAAACTGAAGCTCTCTCGATGCAGATTTGAATGCAGCGCTTTGAAGGATTAATAAACATATGCAAATCATGATCATTTATCGTTCATGTTGCGCGCGTTTGAACTGAGATCACGATCTTTTAATGTTTAATTTGTGCAGCTTTACACTGAATGCATTAATGCAGGCTAAACAAACAGAGACAGAAAACACATTAAATTATTAGCCTAAGAAAGCATTTAGGAAGGTCCCACCACAACTTTTCCCGTCATCATTATATCTTACCGGGAAACCAAAATACTTTCATGCACGCGATTTGAATGACGCGGGAAGCGATCTCTCTGCAATGGTTATAAATGTTGGATTAACCGACAAGTTCAAAATAAATTATTAATCCGCGGGTCACGTGCGTTCCGAACCGCGAGTTGTGATCCGTCAACAGTGATCCGTTTCACCCCTACTTTTAGAGCAGATTTTCTTTAGTATAGTATTCAAGTTTCTTAATTATGTGGCATAAGGCATAACTGGGTGTTTATATTAATTCTGCATCCAAAAAGCATTTTAATATTGCTAAATGTGTCTGCAACTTTTGTGAAGCATCAAATCACCAGCATATTCGCTGTCAAAATATGTGCATGACTCCCAAAAATAATTATTCCTTAAAAAAAGATGAGAATATGTTGCATTTATTGATTTAATCGCAGATGTTACAGTAGGCTATATTGAACTATTATTGATCTGCAGTTATAATCAAATCATGTTCAAGGAAAGGTTAGTAATGAACATTC
Organism: Danio kyathit; assembly: GCA_903798195.1. NCBI lineage: Eukaryota > Metazoa > Chordata > Actinopteri > Cypriniformes > Danionidae > Danio > Danio kyathit. The sequence goes on from LR812538.1 coordinate 61,630,366, forward strand.
ATACACAAGTATGAACGACCACGACGTCCAGCTTTACTTTGACACTTCCTCGAGCGAGAATGACGTCGACTGAAACTTTCTGTCGTACACCACGCAGTGGAAATGCAAGGCTCATAAAGGTGACCCGTACTGAACTGTACTGTGCCACTCAGTGGAAACGGGCCATATCACACAAGCTGTTTTTGCACTGCGACTGATGATCAGCAGTAAAAATGACACATTGTCCCTCTTCCCAACAAGGAAAACCAGCAACAATCACGAATGCATGATTATAGGCTGTCATGGCTTTGCAATCAATAAATGAGTTTAAAATGGAAGTCAATGGAGCAAAAACAACCCCCAACATAACCAAAGGGGAGTCAATTTGCTCAGAGTTTTCGTAGATTTTTTAAAGTATTTTCCCAAAATATGTGTCAATATCAGATTTGTCACCATAAATCATCTAATTTGCTGAAACACAGAGAAAGTTGTGGCCAAATTAAGCCTCAAAATTAGCCCAGAGGGGATGAAAACGACCCAACAGCACACAAGGGTTAAAGCTATAATATAACACAGTGTACTATATGTAATGTAACCATATGTGCACTTTTGAAACCTAAATTGCAAACATTATTTTGTTAGTGTTCGATTATTATATACGGATGATGCATATACGGATGATGCTGGTTGGACTATAGAACCGCCTCTGCGTCTATCCACTAAAAGTGATGCATAACTAAACTAAAAATGCATTAGCGTAAACCGCTCCAGCAGAAACGGCACTCACAGCTCTTCTGCATCAGTTTCTGCTGAGTTATATGCATGTAAATCACGGTGAAGTTTACCTTGTCCCATTCTTTCATGGAAGAAACCTTCTTCTCCAGGAATTCAGCCATTCCTACACCCATCCGGTGACAAATGTCTGAAATCACCTCCCGATACTCCTGACCCAAATTCCTGAACTCCACCGAAATCTGAGGAAAACGGTGTGTTAAAGTGAATTAAAAAGGTCAAATAACAATATTGAAGTAATAGAATGATCAGCAAAGTGACTGCAAAGTGTAATTCAAACGCAGCATGAACAAAAATGAGGGAAAAAAATAAATAAATGACTAAAAATAAATAAAAAGAAAATAGAATAATACATTTTAAATGAAAACATTGTTTCACGGCTCAGTATTTTTTACCACAATATCAGAACAGACCAAAAAAAAAAAATTATTATTTTATAATATAATTTATTGCTATAATTCAAAATGTAAATAACCATATTATTGTAAATATTATTTTGGATCTGACGTCTTTTTCTGTTTATAATTTTCTATTTAAATTGTACCTTTTGCACTAAATGAAAGTTAAACTTATTTACACACACACACACACACACACACACACACACACACACACACACACACACACACACACACACATTAAAATAAAATATTGCATTTTTTTTTTCAATGTAATAATAAATAAATAAAATAGTAAAGCTGTCCTTACTGATATGCTATCATTGAAACATTTATACATATACATAAACGCCACAGTAAACTTACTGCAAGTAAAAAGAGGTAAATAAAAATGTTAACTTTTCATCATTGAGATGCTAACAATTACATATATTTAAAATATTAATGTGCAATGAAAATAAAAAATAAAACAAACAAAATCTAAAACTAAATATTAGCTTATATATATATATATATATATATATATATATATATATATATATATATATATATTATTATTATTATTTTTTTTTCCCCAAAGATGGGTTGCGGCTGGAAGGGCATCCGCTGCGTAAAACAAATGCTGGATAAGTTGGCGGTTCATTCCGCTGTGGCGACCCCAGATTAATAAAGGGACTAAGCCAAAAAGAAAATGAATGAATGAATGAGATATATATATATATATATATATATACATACAATATTGAAAAAAAATATTTTATTAGTGAGATGCTTAAATATATATATATTTTTTTCAATATAAATGAATAATATATATACACATATACATTTATACATACAGTGCTCAGCATGTGTGCGTACACCACTCACAAATCTCTCTTTTAAATTTATATTTTTAATAGGAAGCTATACAATATTATATTTGTGTATATAAATTAAATTAATCATCACTGAAGCCAAATTTGGAGCTCATCTAACAAAATAACTTACTATAATGCTCCAAAAACTAGTGCACCCAAATTTACGTTATAGAAAAATTATTAAATACAAATTTAAAAATTAGGAAAAATCAAGAGAAGCAAAAAAAAAAATTAAAAGTTAGTTGATATTTTGTAGGTTTAAATTTTTGCAATATTTTGCTTGAATTTAATTGTGTTATCTTTCATTATCTAAATATGTTTGGTGACTAAAATATTATTTAATTAAATATATCTGTTAAATAAATCTGTTTTGTTTAAATACACCGCCTATATTTACTGAGAAATGGAGAAAAAATTAATTTTCAAAATGCCGTGTACTCAATTATGCTGAGTACTTGAGTAATTATCTCCTGCAGTGTTTTCAGCATATTGATGTGTACTGACGGTGGGGAAATCCTCCAGCACGCGCCGGTCCTTCTCTCTGCTCTGGCTGAAGCTCCACTCGGGCTGGTAGAGGAACGTGTGGAAATCCTGCAGCAGCGGCAGCTTCTGCTCCAGCGGGATGCTCATATCATCCTCCACCGTATCCAGCGCTCGCAGAACCAGGTAGAAGATACACACCGCATGCCTGAGACACACACATTTAATGCACTTTCATTACATGTACATTTTGCATAACATACATTGGGTATGAAGGCTTTTATGTACAGTATGCAGCTCCGTCTGGTTAGAATATTATTGAGTCTTATTGAAACGTCTTTGGATCGATTTAAGACAATCACTCAGGAGATGGACGGTGAGTCTATGATTTGTTTTTATTTGTGAAATGTTTTTAGTCCCAATATCAATTAGGCATGGGCCGGTATAAGATTCTGACGGTATGATAACCTTAGATAAAAATATCACGGTTTCACGGTATTGTGATTACTGCTCTAAAATATATTCTTTTTAAATGTCTGGGTAAAAAACTAAAAGGTTTTTCCCCTTTGAACACAATAAATTTTATTTTTAGAAACATTTATAATATTTTGGAGCAGTAAATGTGCCAGGCCAAATAATGAAAATGAATCATTGACGTCTGCCGTCTTAATTAGATTCAAAAACACAGATTTACTTACAATTTAAAATGGCATCTTTGGATATCTTTTCTGCTGGAGATGCTGTTGTTAAAAAAAATGTAAATAAAAAAAATCTTACACATACCTTAGGAACGGTATTAGAGAACATTTTTGCGGCATGAAAACCATGACTTTTCCAAACCGCGGTATACCTTGAAAACGGTTATCGTCCCATGCCTAATATCAATTAGCATTTTCTAGACAAGCAAATATGTTGTCTTGTGTTCCTCAATGTAAACAACAATAAAGCAAATAACAAATAATGTCATGCATGTACTCCTGCATTCAGATCCTAATCATTATTATACTATTATTATTAACAGCAATATAATTATTAGGATATTAAATATTAAACTTCATGCACAATATAACATAACCCGCTTTTTTATAAACTACGCTTAATATAAACTATGGAAATGTAGGGTTTTGCAAAAATAAATAAATCACAAACTATGAAATGCAAGTTATAGCTGATATATTATACGGAAGTCCTAAGAGGCCATGCATTCAATTATTTTTTCTCTCTTGTTATGTCGTGATCACGACTTAATTATCTCGTGATCTCGACATAACAACTTTTTGATCACGACTTATTTTTTTTTTGCTTTTATTTATTTATGTATTAATTATTATTATTATTACTATTATTAATATCTGGCAAATGTCTGGCCAGAGAGTCTACACCGGCCCTGCGAACAGGGAGAGAATAGCCCAACTGCAGACACGCATTTGTGCAACACATTAAAGGCGTTCAGAACAGCCATAATATGAGAGCAAACGCTCGTGTTCATGATTAATGTACATTTATGATTATATTCACGTATTTGATAATATACCATTATTTACAATAATATTCCCTCAACTGTTACCATTTTAAGGCAACTCTATATGGCGCAAAATAAGTTGCTGCATGCATGAATTAAATTATGAAGAATGATGAAGATCCTGTGTAACCCCGCCGGTCCTACGCCACCCAACCCGCTCCGAGCTGGTATCGAACCGGCGACCTTTTGCATGGGAGTCGGTTGCTCTACCAAGGAGGCTAAAGCCCATGGCCTCTAGCATCTGTCGCTAGAGCACCTTTAGAGGTCAGAGGAGTGAGGTTTACCTGCACAGCACTTACTAGCTGGCCTCCGTTACACTCACCCCCCTAAACCTCACTCCCATCCGGGTCACGGCACCAATGTAACCCCGCCGGTCCTACGCCACCCAACCCGCTCCGAGCTGGTATCGAACCGGCGACCTTTCGCATGGGAGTCGGTTGCTCTACCAAGGAGGCTAAAGACCATGGCCTCTAGCGTCTGTCGCTAGAACACCTTTAGAGGTCAGAGGAGTGAGGTTTACCTGCACAGCACTTACTAGCTGGCCTCCGTTACACTCACCCCCCTAAACCTCACTCCCATCCGGGTCACGGCACCAATGTAACCCCGCCGGTCCTACGCCACCCAACCCGCTCCGAGCTGGTATCGAACCGGCGACCTTTCGCATGGGAGTCGGTTGCTCTACCAAGGAGGCTAAAGACCATGGCCTCTAGCGTCTGTCGCTAGAACACCTTTAGAGGTCAGAGGAGTGAGGTTTACCTGCACAGCACTTACTAGCTGGCCTCCGTTACACCTGCACTTGCTTTGATCCTTTCCGCAAATTATTTACAATAATTCCTTGTTCGCAAGGCCGGTGTCCTGACATTTGCCAGATATTAATACTAATACTACTACTATACTACTACTACTAATAATAATAATTAATACATAAATAAATAAAAGCAAAAAAAATAAGGTCATGATCACGACATAACAACTTTTTTGTTATGTTGAGATAACAAGATAATTAAGTCGTGATCACGACAAAACAAGAGAGAAAAAATATTTTAATGCATGGCCTCTTAGGACTTCCGTAGAATCGACACAAGGGGAGACAACTTAATTTTTAATGTTCCATCTACTTAAATTTGTAAAAACAATTAAGTTAACTTAACCTCCTAGGGTGGACAGCACATTTTAGGAAAGTAATGTTAAAGTATGTGTTATAATTTAAAGTGTAAATCATTCTTAAAATGGTACTATTTTTCAACACTTACATGCATCAGTTGATGTAAAGTTGGTTTTATATTCGCACATTTGTTCAGTGACAACTTGCTCTCTGTATTGTTTACCACTCTACTTATAATATTTGCTCTGAAATCGCATGCATGAATGACATGCAAGTATTAGCACTATTTAATTGACTGTGAATAATGTTGCACTTTGATAGTCATTGGCTGCTAATATGATTTAAATATTTACACATTGCACATAATACTTTTCTGAGGTTATATTAAGGAGAAAGTTCAGATGCACTCAAATAAAACTAACTTTACCTCAATCATGCATCACTGATTAGGCAAGTTGCAAAGGACTTTACAACTTTAGGACTTTGCACAACTTTAAAGACTTTCTTAACTTCTTAAAAAGCAAAAGGGTGTGTTAATTAAGAGCATGCATGCATTCCTGCATTATTGAGGTAAAGTTGGATTTATATTCACACATTCAGACTTTCTCCTTAATATAACTTCAGTAAAGTTTTCTTTGCGAAATCTAAATAGAGAAATCACATTAGCAGCCAATGATTATCAAAGTACAACATTGTTCACAGCCAATTAAATAGTGCTAATGTTGTTTTCAATTCATACTTGCATGCAATTTCAGACCAAATATTAAAAGTGGCGTAGTAAACAATAGGGAGCGTGTCAAAAGTTGTCTCTCAACAAATGTACGAATATAAAACCAACCTTACATCAATAGGAATTTGCACAACTTTAAAGACTTTCTGAACTTCTTAAAAGACAAAAGCATGTGCTCCTCAAGGTCATGCATGTATTCCTGCATTCAGATCATCATCATTATTACTATTATTATTAATAGCAATAATTATTAGGATATTAAATATTAAACTGCATGCACAATATTACAGAACTTGCTAAACTATGCTTAATATAAACTATGGAAATGTAGGGTTTTCCCAAAAATAAATAACTATAAAACACGTCTCAAGCTATGAAGTTGGAAAAATAGTAAGTGTAATAGTCTCAGTGTTGGGGAAAAAGTAATAGGTCTATATTACAATCTAAAGTCACTTATTAAAGTAGCTAAATATGTTACTTAGTTAGAGAAAAGTAATGTTAAAGTATGTGTTATGTTCTTTTTAAAGCGTAAGACATTATTATAAGCTGCTTTGACAAAATCTACATTGTAAAAGCACCATATAAATAAACACGAATTTAATTGAATTATTAAAATGGTACTTTTTCAACACAAACATGCATCAATTGAGGTAAAACTGGTTTAATATTCGCACATTAATTCAGTGACAACTTGCTCTCTATATAGTTTTCCACGCTACTTTGAGTCTGAAATTGCTTTGAAAGCAACATTAGCACTATTTAATTGACTGTGAACAATGTTGTACTTTGATGGTCATTTGCTGATAATATGATTTACCTATTTAGAATGCGCAAAGACCACTTTGGTCTTCTGAAATGACCTTATTAAGGAGAAAGTCTGAATGTGCGAATATAAAACCAGCTTTACCTCAAATATGCATCACTGATTGGGCAACCTTACAACTTTAAAGACTTTCTGGACTTCTTAAAAACCAAAAGCATGTGTTAATCAAGGGCATGCGTGTATTCCTGCATTATTGAGGTAAAGTTTATATTCACACATTCTGACTTTCTCCTTAATATAACTTCAGTAAAGTATTCTTCGCAAATTCTAAATAGTGAAATCACATTAGCAGCCAATGACTATCAAAGTACAACACTGTTCACAGCCAATTAAATAGTGCTAATGTTGTTTTCAATTCATACTTGCATGCGATTTCAGACCAAAGATTCAAAGTAGCGTAGTAAACAATAGAGAGCATGCTACAAGTTGTCATAGAACGAATGTGCAAATATGAAAACAACTTTACCTCAATAAGAATTTGCGCACCTTTAAAGACTTTCTGAACTTCTTAAAAAGCAAAAGCATGTGTTCCTCAAGGTCATGCGTGTATTCCTGCATTCAGATCATCACCATTATTTTATATTATTATTATTAATAGCAATATAATTATTAGGATATTAGATTGCATGCACAATAGTATAAATCTTGCTTTTTTAAACTATGCCTAACATAAACTATGAAAATGTAGGGTTTTCCAAAAATAAATAATAAGGTCTATATTACAATCTAAAGTCACCTACAAAGTAGCTCAATATGTTACTTAGTTAAAGGAAAGTAATGTTAAAGTATGTGTTACGTTCTTTTTGAAGAGTAAGACATTCTTAAAATGGTAATATATTACTTTTTTCAACACACACACATGCATCAATTGAGGTAAAGTTGATTTTATATTCGCACATTTGTTTAGTGACAACTTGTGACATGCTCCTTATATTGTTTACCACGAATATTCGGTCTGAAATTGCATGCAAGTATGACATGTAAGTATTAGCACTATTTAATTGACTGTCAACAATGTTGTACGTTGATAGTCATTTGCTGCTAATATGATTTCACTATATAGAATGTGCAAAGATCACTTTGGTCTTCTGAAATTATATTAAGGAGAAAGTCTGAATGTGCAAATATAAAACCAGCTTTACCTCAATCATGCATCACTGATTACACTGATCACAAAGGACTTTACAACTTTAGGACTTTGCACAACTTTAAAGACTTTCTGAATCTGAACTTCTTAAAAACCAAAAGCATGTGTTAATCAAGGGCATGCATGTACTGTAAGTATTCCTGCATTATTGATGCAAAGTTAGTTTTCTATTTACACATTCAGACATTCTCCTTAATATAACTTCAGAAAAGTGATCTTTGCCAGTTCTAAATAGTGAAATCACATTAGCAGCCAATGATTATCAAAGTACAACACTGTTTACAGTCAATCAAATAGTGCTAATGTTGTTTTCAAGTCAAACTTGCATGCGATTTCAAACCGAATCTTAAAAGTAACATGGTAAACAATGTAAGTTAGAGACCAAGTTGCAAGTTGTCACTGAACGAATGTGCAAATATAAAACCAACTTTACCTCAATAGGAAATTTGCACAACTTTAAAGACTTTCTGAACTTCTTAAAAAGCATGTGTTCCTCAAGGTCATGCATGTATTCCTGCACTCAGTAAAGCACATGTTTATCAGCGGAAAAAGCGCAGCTGTTGCCCGGGCTCAGGCGCGCCTCTCCCGGCTGCACAGCGCAGCTCTTACCGCAGCTCCCCATCAAGGGCCTGGATCACCGCCGCGAAACTCCGGCTCGTCTGGTTCAGATAGGCGTAGCAGGTCCTCAGGGTGTCGCTCATGGAGTCCTGGCAGGAGAAACACACATTAGCTGGGTGTCTGAGAGCCCGGAGCGGGTGTGGAGCCCGAGCTGCCAACCGGGCCTCCAGCGCGCCACTCCGCCCGGGACAGAGCACAGACCGCGGGGAGCGCAGCCACAAAGACCGCTTCAGCACGGAGAACGACACCGCGCTCTTCCCGCACACTCCAGCCATCAACAAACCAGCTCCTGCAGCCTATGCACCTACTTACAACTAATTCGTGCTATCATTTACATGCAGAACTATTTTAAAGCGTCTGTCAAGCGCTGAGGGGAAGTTAAGCGCGCGTGCACCCGTCACAGCTGCGCGCTCCCGTACTGATATGTAAACAGAATATTAAAGGCACTTCAGCATTACAGTATTATTGGCTGCGATCTGACTCTCCTCCCCGCTTTATACTGGAAAACTCCAGCGTGCTCCTCTGTGAAACACTCAACAAGTCATGTCTGGACACACCTCCAGCTGCAGGCCTGTTTTGCACATTACTTCATCAAAACTGCGTTGGGAAATGTAAAGGCGTGGATCAAAACTCCTTTTTACGTGCACGATGACTGAACACAGGCAGTGTGTTTTTTATTCTCAACAAGTGGACCTTGTTGACAATTATTCACCTCATTTAGATTTAAATACTCTATTTTAGAGACATTTCCCTGCTGAAAAATCCAGCTTAAACCAGCCTAAGCTGGTTGGCTGGTTTTAGCTGGTCGCCCAGTCTGGTTTTAGAGGGGTTTTGACCATTTCCAGGCTGGTTTCCAGCCATTTCCTGCCTGGTCTTAGCTGGTCAGGCTGGGAGTTGACCAGCTAAAACCAGCTTGACCAGCCAAAACCAGCTATGTCCAGCTTAAACCAGACTGGTCAAGCTGGTTTTAGTTGGTTTAAGCTGGTTATTTTCCAGCCTGACCAGCTAAGACCAGGCTGGAAATGGCTGGAAACCAGCCTGGAAATGGTCAAAACCCCTCTAAAACCAGGCTGGTTGACCAGCTAAAACCAGCCAACCAGCTTAGGCTGGTTTAAGCTGGATTTTTCAGCAGGGTTTAAAGATATAGTTCATCCAAAAAATGAAAATTTACTCACTAGTTACTCACCCTACTAGTTACTCACGCTGTCAACATTGCCAATTTTACATTGTCTTGTTTTTTTTTTGTGAGTATGTCGTTGTATTTTGCACTGTCTGTATTTTTGCACTGTCTGTATTTTTGCACTGTCTGTATTTCGCACTGTCGTTGTATTTACACTGTCTGTATTTTGCACTGTCTGGAGCCAGCACCTGAGCTTTTCACTCATCATAGCACACATGCTGCTGATGATGTGACAATAAAAGTGATTTGATTTGATTTGACCCTGAAGTGAGCTTGACTTTCTTTCTTCTGTTGAGCACAATAGAAGATATTTTAAAAGAACTATAAAGTAATTATTGACTTCATTTCATACTATTGAAGTCTAAAGTTTCCTGCTTTCTTCAAAATATCTTCTTTAATTTTTTATTTTCACTCTTGGACACCTGGGGTCTGTTCTTCCGTAAATTACTCAGTTAGCTGGATTTGGTGATTGGCGATTTGACACGATCCAGGATCATTTCATTCTTCAAAACTTGTCCGAGAGTTGTTGTCATAGCAACAGTTCTGGTAGCTCAAACCTGCTCGGGAGCAGGCTTATTTCATATTTGGATTAGATCGGGTCAGTTCAAGCTAAGATAATACTGAAAGTATGTACCGAATTCTGATATTTTCTTACAGTAGTAGTTATATACACTTGGGAAAATAGTAAATAATTTTTTTTAACTATATATATATATATATATATATATATATATATATATATATATATATATATATATATTAGGGGTAAATGGATCACAACGGATTACAACGGATCACAACTCATGGTTCAGAACGCACGTGACCCGCGAATTAATAATTTATTTTCAACGGTTAATTCAACATTTATAACCATTGCAGAGAGATAGCCTCCCGCGTCATTCAAATCGCTTGCATGAAAGTATTTTGGCTTCTCTGTAAGATATAATGATGACGGGAAAAGTTGTGGTGGGACGTACCCAGGGCTTAATTTGTGCCGGAACACGCCGGATCCGGAACCTCTGAAATCTAATCCGGCACCTCATTTTACCGATCCCCCTCCTCACCCGTCCGCTGTTCACTTTCACTTTCTTCCGCGACTCCCCAACCCTCTTCACTTTCGTCCGTGACACCCCTCTGCCATCCACCCCACCAAACCCCCGCGTTCCACTTTCGTGGGCGACACCTCTCCATCCTCGGGTAACATGCCGGATCCGTTACCCCGATCTGTTTCGGGACCTCGCAATTCACAAATTAAGCACTGGACCTTCCTAAATGCTTTCTTCAACGCCTCCTTCTTCATCTTACCCCAGACATGCTCAATAATGTTCATGTCTGGTGACTGGGCTGGCCAATCCTGGAGCACCTTGACCTTCTTTGCTTTCAGGAGCTTTGATGTGGAGGCTGAAGTATGAGAAGGAGCGCAATCCTGCTGGAGAATTGTCCCTCTCCTGTGGTTTGTAATGTAATGGGCAGCACAAATGTCTTGATACCTCAGGCTGTTGATGTTGCAGATCTCTCGCACGCCCCCATACTGAATGTGACCCCAAACCATGATTTCTCCTTCACCAAACTTGACTGATTACTGTGAGAATCTTGGTCCATGCTGGTTCCAGTAGGTCTTCTGCAGTATTGGTGATGATTGAGATGCAGATCAACAGATGATTCAGCAGAGAAATCCACCTTCTGACACTTTTCCACATGATCAACTAGAAGTCGAGTTATTATTTGCTGCACTTACAACTGAGATCCACCACAAGACTTCTGTCAGGTAGTGTAGACTTTTCTCACGATCGTGTAGTAAATTTAAATATAGCACACACTCGAGTAGTGTCCATTACTTTAGTCTGTAAACCTATCCTGTGAATCACACTCCGGAGCTGAAGGTGGCGGTAATGCACCAAAACACTGGATGCCAACCACCGTAAAAAAATACAAGTAGATGATGTGCATTACATAGTGAAATTTAATAAACTATACAAATAAGTCTGTTTCTACCGACAACCATTTGTGCATGCACATCGTTGTAATGGACGTAAGCGTTCACACATTCATGAAATCCAAATACTACACAGGACAGTCGCTACACATATGCACGCTAACACATGCGTGATGCTGACACGTTTCGTTACCGTATTACAGGCTGGGGGTGTCTCATTTGATGTCAAAAGCACGAGAGCGTGTGATTGGACGGGACGTCAGGTGACGCAGTCTGTTGATAGATATTGATGATTGCGTCACAAGCATTATTGCTGTTGTCATCAAAGTGACTAGACTACAGTTGCATATGCGCCAAGTTTGACCAGGCTGTGAATTAAAGCTAATAATATTGTTACCTTTAATCCACGACCCTCCAACCATTAATTTGCTATGCCTGAAAGACGAGAGGAGGAGCTCAAAATTAAAACCCCGCGCCCTACTCAACATTCAGTTTCAGTCAGAAATGCGACATTACTTAAATAAACATCTGCAGTAACTTCTAGTTCACAGGGACGTCAAAGGGAATGTCCACCCAAAACATTTCTAAGTGTGTTTCCTCTTCTGTTCAACAAAACAAGGAAGCTCAAACAGGTTTTGGAACAAGTCAAGGATGAGTACATGAGGATGAAATTTTCATTTTTAGATTTATTTTAGTGTCAGACAATTATTTAGCTAAAATATTTGAGTAAAATATGATACTAATAGAATGTTTTCAGTGGGGTTTTGTGGTAATGTTTTGGGTAATCTGTCTATCCTGTCAGTCCATCCATCCATCCATCCATCCATCCATCCATCCATCCATCCATCCATCCATCCATCCATCCATCCATCCATCTATCTATCTATCTATCTATCTATCTATCTATCTATCTATCTATCTATCTATCTATCTATCTATCTATCTATCTATCTGTCTATCTGTCTATCTATCTATCTGTCTGTCGGTTGGTCTATCTATCTGTCTATCCATATGTTCGTCCGTCTGTCTGTCTGTCCGTCCGTCCGTCCGTCCGTCCGTCCGTCCGTCCGTCCGTTCGTCCATCCATCCGTCCATCCATCCATCCATCCATCCATCTATCTATCTATCTATCTATCTATCTATCTGTCTGTCTGTCTGTCTGTCTGTCTGTCTGTCGGTCAATCTATCTGTCTATCCATATGTTCGTCCGTCTGTCCGTCCGTCCGTCTGTCTGTCTATCTATCGGTCGGTCGGTCGGTCTATCTATCTGTCTATATGCCTGTCCATCTATCTATCCTTTTATCTGTCCGTCCGTCCATCCATTTATGTGTCCATCTATCCTTCTGTCTGTCTATCCATATGTTCATCCATCCATCCATCCATCCGTCTGTCTGTCTGTCTGTCTATCTATCTGTCGGTCTATCTATCTGTCTATATGCCTGTCCATCTATCTATCCTTTTATCTGTCCGTCCGTCCATCCATTTATGTGTCCATCTATCCTTCTGTCTGTCTATCCATATGTTTATCCTCCATCCATCCATCCATCCATCCATCCATCCATCTGTCTGTCTGTCTATCTATTGGTCTATCCATCTGTCTATATGCCTGTCCATCTATCTATCCTTTTATCTGTCCGTCCTTCTATCCATTTATCTGTCCATCTATCCTTCTGTCTGTCTATACATATGTTCATCCATCCATCCATCCATCCACCCACCCACCCATCTATCCTTCTATCTATCTATCTATCTATCTATCTATCTATCTATCTATCTATCTATCTATCTATCTATCTATCTATCTATCTATCTATCTATCTGTCTATCTATCTATCTATCTATCTATCTATCTATCTATCTATCTATCTATCTATCTATCTATCTATCTATCTATCTACCTATCTATCTACCTATCTGTCTATCTGTCTATCTGTCTATCTGTCTATCTATCGGTCGGTCGGTCGGTCTATCTATCTGTCTATATGCCTGTCCATCTATCTATCCTTTTATCTGTCCGTCCGTCCATCCATTTATGTGTTTATCTATCCTTCTGTCTGTCTATCCATATGTTCATCCATCCATCCATCCATCCGTCTGTCTGTCTGTCTGTCTGTCTGTCTCTCTATCTGTCGGTCTATCTATCTGTCTATATGCCTGTCCATCTATCTATCCTTTTATCTGTCCGTCCTTCCATCCATTTATCTGTCCATCTATCCTTCTGTCTGTCTATACATATGTTCATCCATCCATCCATCCATCCACCCACCCACAAACCCAACCCACCCACCCACCCATATGTCCGTCCGTCAATCCATCCATCCTTCTGTCTGTCTATCCATATGTCCGTACATTTATTCTATGCATTGGTTGTTTATCTAAATTTGACCAATCAGATGAGGCCTTACAACCTTTAGCCCTGCCTCCCCAGTAGTTGCTGTTTTGCTATTGGCGGGAGCGACACAAAGCTGAACCCACAGCTGAAAATAAACACTAATGGGCGGAGTCGAGAGGACAATAACAGCCAATCAGAGTCAGCATATCTGCTGAGGTTTTCACTAAATCATAATGTTTTAAGGACTAAATGTTTGACAAAGTTTTTTAGTCTGAATTAAAATGAATTAGATCTGAAAAATATATTTTACCTAATTATTTTAACACCATTAAATAAATAAATGATTTAAAAACATACATCTTTTCTATGTAAAGCGAGATTTTGTCCTATAACCATTAAAGACAGGATGCAAAATTTCTATTATAGAACATCGCAGCAAAACAACAACATAAACTACTATGACAATGATCCCCCTCAGGTACTGATTATGGGCTTTATTCAGTGTTAAATGCTACTAATGTGAGTTTCAATACCATTTTACATGACATTTATTGCCATACTACTGAAAGCAGCAGCAGATACAGATGAGATTCAGTGCAAACTAACAACGTCAGTCACTCAGTAGCCTATTAATGATGTTAAAGAGCTTTAATATGCATTAATTAGAGCATTTCGTTGGCAGCGTAGTGGCTGGTATTTAAATGTTTCTGTCATGTCTTGTCGCTTGTTGTTAGTGTGTGTTTGTGGATTAGCTGTCAAACACACGCAGTCAGATCATCATCTTCCCCTGTCTGACCCTCCAGTCCTCCAAGCTCATTATATAAGCCGAATCCTCGAGTCTCCTTTCGGGGAAAACTAACCTTCCCTTCAAATCCAGGATTAAATCAAATCCATTGGATGCTGACACTGTGCTTATGCCCATGCATTATGGGAAAAAAAAAAATCATAAAGTGGAATATTATGCAGCTTTAATTCATGCAACTACTAAGTCATAGTTTTATTAGCATTAAAAATCTAATAATTAATGCATTAAGGCACATGCAGATCAGACTGCAGAACAGTGTAGTCTATTATAGGGCTGTGCAATATGACAATACATATCATATGGACAAAAATAAGTCTATCGTTTCATATTATGCTCAATTGTTTATTTCATGGTGTCACAAAAAGCATTGTTTACAGTAATATTTTTATAATATGAGTGCAATATTACATCGGGACGACATGAATAATGCAATAATAGCAAGTTGCGATCTTGAAAATGCAATGTTTACATTTAGCATTTTTTTTAGCAATATTTTTTTAGTTTTTATGTTGGACCTGTAATTATTAGTTTTTCAAAAGTGCTTTCAATTTTACTAATATTTTTTTATTTTATAATTCTAATTAATTCTACATTTATAATAACACAAAGTCACACACACACACACACACACACATACACATACACATACACACATATATATATATATATATATATATATATATATATATATATATATATATATATATATATATATATATATATATATAATACACACATACACGTATATATAGTATATATGATACAATATTTAAAGGATACAAAAATATACTAAATAAAATCATTTAAAGCACAGATGAAAACACAAGAACAAAAATAAAAATATATACTTAATAAAAATGCATTATTATTGTTATGATTTAATAAGGTGTCAATAAGAAAAGTAATATTAATGCTGAGTAACCTAATTAACCTAGTTAAGTCTTTAAATTGCACTTTAAGCTAAATACTAGTGTCTTGTAAATTGATTAACTAGTCAAATATAATGTTCTGTCATCATGGCAAATAGTAATGAAATCAGTGATTAGAAATGAATTATTAAAACTATTATGTTTATAGATAGGTAGATAGATAGATAGATAGATAGGTAGATAGATAGATAGATAGATAGATAGATAGATAGATAGATAGATAGATAGATAGATAGATAGATAGATAGATAGATAGATAGATAGATAGATAAAGTATGTATATGACAAACACGTTATATAAATATAATATATAAACTACTGATTGACTGGCATCATCAGGATATGACATGATTTACATCGTGATATTGCTGTAATAGCGATAAATGCTGAAAATGCCTTGCTTACATAATCCAGTTTGGGCATGACAGCTCGACATCCTCCCAGTTTGTATCTGAAGAGGTTTATAATCTCCTCCGGGTGTCCGAGAGACTTGAGGATGTCCATCTGTGCTGAAGATCTTCTCTACAGGTGACAAACTGAGTTAAACATGCGTCTCCATTCAAACCAGCGCAGATCCTGAAGCACATCACCTCAATCCCGCACTCGCACGATCGACCCACGCCGCTCATTGGCTGTGGCGTCATGGGCTTAGAGAGCGTCGAGCAATCAGCGGCGAGAGCGACTGGCGTGGTGGCCCGCCCAGTAACCAGTAGTACGCGGGCTGAGTGGTGAGAGGCTGCTGATTGGTTGGATCAGCGTTGACGACGGCAGTATTAGGAACACCGTGTGGTGTATAAACACAAACAGAATCACCTCAGAGGCGCTTTATAGATGTAACATTTCTCTTTAATGGATATAATAAAGTTTATTATATTATTATGTACATTTCACATTCACAAATGTAAGTACAAAAGCGAATCTCACGTCATGGTTGTGAAAGAGAGATTATAATGTATATCAATTGTCTCAAAAACTTAATTCCTGGAGAGCCGCAGCTCTGCTTAGTTTAGCTCTAACCACCTTCAACCTCCAACTCACACCTGCTTAATAGTCTCTAGTAGTCTTGAACACCTTGATTATTTGAAGCAGCGGTGTTTGATTAGGGTTGGAGCAAAACTGCAGAGCTGCGGCCCTCCAGGAATCCAGTTTGAGAGCCATGATGTATATAAATGTGATGTCTTAGTCTAAAAATAAAAAAAGCAATTAAAACGGTTACTATATATGTTACTCCTTTAACATTTTTACATAAATAAATGTTTTTTCTGTATTAAAAGTTCATTTTGATATTTTATGGAAGAGAAAAAATTTACAGTTATACATACTATACATACTATTTGTTTGTAAATCGATGATTATGTACTCTCTCTTCCTCTTTTTCATTTTTAAATTTTATTTATTTATTTTTCTACAGCTTAATCAATGTTAAAGCATGTGACATATTTTGTTGGGGTACATGCTAGTTCTTAATAAATCATAATAAATAAATTATACATAATTTTACATAACAGGCGCAGTAGGTAGTGCTGTCTCCTCATAGCAAGAAGGTCGCTGGGTCGCAGGTTCGAACCTCGGCTGGGTCAGTTGGCGCTTCTGTGTGGAGTTTGCATGTTCTCCCTGTGTTTCTCGTGGGTTTCCCCCAAAGACATGCGGTACAGGTTAATTGGGTAGACTAAATTGTCCATACTGTATGAGTGTGTGGATGTTTCCCAGAGATGGGTTGCAGCTGGAAGGGTATCCGCTGTGTAAAAAATGTGCTGGATAAGTTGGCAGTTAATTCCGCTGTGGCGACCCCAGATTAATAAAGGGACTAAGGTGGGCAAACTACGACCCGTGGGCCATATGCGGCCCGCTAAACTCTTTCATCCCGCGAGGGAGTTTTTAAAATGCTGCTTCTGAGTAATGGTTTGGTTTCAGAATTAGTAGATGCAATACAAGTGAACGCCATTTGATGGCAGTATTGCACGCGGTACAGTTAGTGCAACCAGTAAAATTCGAACACACTCTCGGATATTAAAATGCACTCGACCGTTAACGACTGAAAATGAGTCAGGCAAAAAAAAAAAAGGAAAAATTGACTCTGAATGTCGTGTGTTTAAGGAAGAATGGACAACAAAATACTTATGCCAAGAAAGTATTGCCGTTTTTAAAGACTACAACCTAAGTCAGCATTTTTCACGCAAACATTCCAATTATTTTTAATGTGTTAATATGAGATTTGTTTTTTATCAGACAATATCTTTTCTATTCTCCACTGTAAAAATACTACATTATTATTATTATATTTTATAAGGGATTATTTTATTGTTTTATGATGATTGATAAGTAAATAAAAAGAGCAGTGCAAATTAATTTGACTTGTAAATATGACTCAATAATAACTATTTAAAAAAATGTGTGTTAATGTGACGCGTTTATGTCCGATGTTACATGTTCCATGCATACTGCCACTATAAATAAAAGTTATTTTTTGAAGGATTTGACATGTGGCCCTTCACTTGGTTTGCAAAACTTGATGTGGCCCTCAGGTCTAAAAAGTTTGCCCACCACTGGACTAAGCCTACAAGAAAATGAATGAATGAATGAAAATGGAAAATTTGAAAAGTATGTATCTTGGTTTGTAAATTGATGATTATGTACCCTCTCTTCTTCATTTTTTATTATTTATTTAATTAAATGCATCTATTTTTTTTTACGGATTAATCAATGCTGAGGCATGTGAAAATATGATGTTGTGTAATGATGTATGTGACATCCTAGTTTTTCTTAATAAAGCATAACAAATGAATAATAAAAAAAGATGTCAAATCGACAATACAAGTGCAGTTTAAAATCTTGTAACAGAACACTTATGTTCATTTTGTGCATATCCTGGATTCACATTTTATATTTTCCTGACCAGTAAAATTGCAGTTATTTACAGTAATAATTACTGTACATACATATCTACAAGTATGGTTAAAACAATTTATCATAACACAACTTTTTTATTGTTTTTGTGCACATTTTACTTATACATTATATATGTATATATTATAAATACAATAAAAATGTACATTTCCACATTACAGTTATTTTATATATATATATATATATCACCCTACAGCCCAAGAGCGTTTACTCACTGAAGGTAAGCAGGGCTGAGCCTGGTCAGTACCTGGATGGAAGACCACATAGGAAAACAAGGTTGCTGTTGGAAGTGGTGTTAGTGAGGCCAAAAGGGGGCGCTCAACCTGCGGTCTGTGTGAGTCCTAATGCCCCAGTATAATGAAGGGGACACTATATTATCAGTGAGTGCCGTCTTTCGGATGAGATGTTAAAACCGAGGTCCTGACTTTCTGTGGTCATTAAAAATCCCATGGCACTTCTGGTAAAGAGTAGGGGTGTAACGAGGGGCGGATTTAACCAATAAGCGAGGTAAGTGGCTGCTTAGGGCCCCAGGAAATCTGGGGGCCCCCAATAAATATCTATAAGTATAAATTATACCTATAAACTATATATATAACATAATTTTCTATCATATTTTGTATAGTGAGAGTTTTTTTTTTACATAATTAAACATTATTTAATATAATATAATATTATAATAATAATGTAATGTTCATTCATTTTCTTTTCGGCTTAGTCCCTTTATTATTCCAGGGTCGCCACAGCGGAATGAACCGCCAACTCATCCAGCACATGTCTTACGCAGCGGATGCCCTTTCAGCTGCAACCCATCTCTGGGAAACATCCATACACACTCATACACTACGGACAATTTAGCTTACCCAATTCACCTGTACCACATGTCTTTGGACTGCGGGGAAAACCGGAACACCCGGAGGAAACCCACGCAAACGCAGGGAGAACATGCAAACTCCACACAGAAACACCAACTGACTCAGCCGAGGCTCGAACCAGTGACCTTCTTGCTGTGAGGCGACAGCACTACCTGCGCCACTGCGTCGCCCCTAATGTAATGTTATGTAATAATAATATTCTAAAATAAAATATCCACCACCCCGATCACGGAGCAGTCCAGCAGTCAAATTTATAAAAATATATATATATATATTTACTATTTTTTTATTGTAAATTCATTTTAAGAAAACTAATCATTGAAAATGTAAAGACTGCATTAAGATAAAACATAGAAAAGAAGACTGAGTAATATAAAAAAAACAGCAAAATAAATAATGAATTAAATAAAAGTAGAAAGGGTGCATCAGGACTTGGGTCCCATGGATGGAGTTGCCTAGGGCCCCCCCAATTCGCTAAATCCGCCACTGGGTGTAACCCTGATGTCCTGGCCAAATTCCGTCCATCAGCTCTTACCCATTATGGCCTCCTAATCATCCCCATCCACTGAATTGGCTCTATCACTGACTCTCCACTCCACCTGTAGCTGGTGTGTGGTGAGTGCACTGATGCCGTTGTCCTGTGGCTGCCGTCGCATCATTCAAGTGGATGCTGCACTCTGGTGGTGGTGTGGAGAGACCATAAATAATAAATGCACCATATAAATACACATTAGATTACATATATTTTTTAACATATGTCTGAAACTGTATTGTTTTTTTCCTCGACAAATAAAAGAACACTAGGGCAGTTTTTAATTGTTAAATTATGACATTTTATTAAACAGATTTATCAGACATCTACAAAATGGAAAACCTCAGTTGAATTTATAATTACAACTAGTTTAATTTTCACATACATGTTGCGTAACTGAACAAAAACAACTAAACATGGAGTGAGTTGTTCTGCATTTTACAGACATTTTATATACAGGTAATACCATATAAAGCTAATATAAGACAAACAATTACAAGAAGGCTTTTTCTTTACACGCTAATAATGAAAAATCAGATGCACAAAATGCACAGCTGCAGGTGAAAATGGAAACCGTAGGTCTGTTTTCTTAGAAATAAATACCATAAGTTCTCTTAAAATCAGATATAAATAAAGGAGCTCAGCTGCAAGGAGGGCTTTCTTTTTTTATAAATCAGATTTTAAAAGGAAGTAAAACTTGCGGTAAGGGGTTATTTTTTACCCAGATTTAAGGAAGTGTGTTTTACCTAAATCATTGGTCATAGAAAAAGTAGTGGCAGCAATACTGGGAGAGAAATGAATAAAAAAATCTCAATATTATGTGCTTTAGACCATAAACCTATACATTGAAACAAATCTGAATTATCTTTGAACACAACATTGATAGCTATTTGCAATATATGCTTGAGATTAATAAGATTTATGACTAAATATAAACATTTAATATAAAATACTTAGCAGGAGTGCTTTGAGCTTCATTTTAAGGAGACCTAAAAAAGTCTGGTGTGTCTAGACTGTGTGTGTGTGTGGTTTGAGCTCAAAATAGCACACAGATAATGTTTTCTAGCTCTCTGAAACTGACCCTTTTAGGCTTTGATCCTAATTGGGGTGTTTTTGGTGACTGTCACTTTAAATTCATATGTGATGTTTAGCTACGCAGCAGATACAAAACTTTTAAGGGTGATCTCTGATGACACGTACAAAGGGAGAATGTCAATCAAAGTGTTTCTGCAGACTGTTTTAATCAAGTCTGATTATAACAAATACAATTAATCAATTTTTACCATTAGAGGATGGAGACATTCACACACAACTGTGTTTAAACCCCTTATAAAAGTGATTTTTACATAATAGGTCCCCTTTAAATATTGTCTCTAAACATTTTTTCATATGCAGAACTGCAATATTAATTTTTACAATATTAATTGTCAGAAGTATTGCATTTTCCAGTGCAAACTTAGTTGCTTTTATTGAATCATTATGTATGCATCAGCTTTTATGGGCACACTGGAGTCTGCATTGAATTTGTGTGTCATGAATTTAATAATCTAAACAATTGATATTTATAAAGGCAACATTTATACACACAGCAATAAGTCTGCTATCTCTATAATATTTTACTGTGTGTATTTTTATGTCTGTCGTTGAGAAATAAATATGACTAATAAAACCGCCAGTAGGTGGCGACAAGTGATTCATGATCATTCATGTAAATGGTTAATTCAAAACAGCTGATTATTTTTTTAGAAATGTGTGAATGGATCATTGAATCATTGACTCAAATGATTCGTTTAGAAGCAGATTTATGTAGAAAGGAAACAGAGTTACTATGAGATGCATAACTGTTTTACTATGGCGTTTCTGGAACTATTTTCAGTGGAGAAACAGAAAAAACCAAGATTATAATATGTTACTGTGTGTATTTTTGTGCTGATTTATGCTGCGTTCACACCAGACGCGGAAGACGCATCAAGCATGAGTGATTTACATGTTAAGTCAATGCAAAGACGCGAATAGACATCCTGCGGTGCGCTATGTGCGAATGGCGCGGCATAAATTGAGCGTTTTGCGCGTGTGACGCGCTTAATGCACGTTTCGCACAAATCGCTCAAGTTCGAAAATCCGAACTTCAGCGGACATTCGTGCCGCATTAACCAATCAGGAGCTTGCTCTTGTGGGGGCGTGTTTATGACGTAGCACCTGTTGTTGGTGTCTCTGGGGGAAATCCTGCTGCCTACACCGACAGCAGTTCATCAAACTGGGCTCGGCTAAGTCAGAAGCACCGCTGAAAGCTTCCATCATCCAGGTTAGGTTTCTGGGGGAGTTTATGAGCTCACAGAGCTGGGTGCACCTCTGAAAGGATCTAGTGCACTCAGACACTGCTCCAAACGTATCGACGCTGTTTTCAGCCTCCATAAAGCACATAAACACAGTTATTATCTCAATAAAATCCATGTTAGCCATTTAGCAACGAAGCTACAGTCACCGGGCAGCCAGACGCCCTGCCCATGACGTGAATCCGTGTCTGTTCTGAAGTGAATTTGACGCGCGAATGAAGCGGATTTTGACGCGCGAATGAAGCTAGTAAACTCAAATGTTCATGCATCTATTTATCACGATTTATCCGCGCGTTCCGCGTCTGGTGTGAACACAGCATTAGACCTGTCATGGATAAATAAATATGACAATAAATCTGCCAGTAGGTGGCGACAAGTGATTTGGGATCAAATGGTTCATTAAAAACAGCCGGTTATTTTTTAGAACTGTTTGAATGGATCATTGAATCATTGATTCAAATGATTCGTTTAGAAACAGATTCATTTAGTAAGAAAACAGAGTTACTATGAGATGCATAAATGTTTTATTATTGTACTTCTGGAACTATTTTCAGTGGAGAAAAAGAAAATAAACAAGATTATAATATTTTACTGTGTGTTTCTGTGCTCTTTAGGTCTGTCATGAATAAAAAAATATGACAATAAAACCACCAGTAAGTGGCGACAAGTGATGAAGTGACAAGTGATCAAAACAGCTGATTCTTTTTTAAGCATATGAATGGATCATTGAATCATTGATGCAAATGTTTTACTATGGCTTTTCTGGAACCATTTTTTTAGTGGTGAAACAGTGATTCATGATCATTCATTCAAATGATTCATT
The DNA here is from genome assembly GCA_903798195.1 of Danio kyathit. Taxonomy (NCBI): domain Eukaryota; kingdom Metazoa; phylum Chordata; class Actinopteri; order Cypriniformes; family Danionidae; genus Danio; species Danio kyathit. The sequence continues at coordinate 61,653,472 of LR812538.1, forward strand.
CAAAACAGCTGATTCTTTTTTACAAATGTATGAATGGATCATTGAATCATTGACTCAAATGATTCGTTTACAAGTGATAAGCGACAAGTGATTCATAATAGTTTTTGTGTTGGTTTAGGTCTGTCATGGAGGTATAAATATGACAATAAATCCACCAGTAGGTGGTGACAAGTGATTCATAATAATTCATTCAAATGATTCGGTCAAAACAGCCGATTCTTTTTAGAAATGTGTGAAAGGATCATTGAATCATTGACTCAAATTATTCATTAAGAAGCAGATTCATTTATGATAGTAACAGAGTTACTATGGGATGCATAAATGTTGTATTATGGTGTTTTTAGAACTATTTTCACTGGAGAAACAGGAAAAATAAGATTATAATATTTCACTGTGTGTGTTTTTGTGCTGGTTTAGATCTGTTATGGAGGAATAAATATGACAATAAAACCACCAGTAGGTGGCGACAAGTGATTCATAATAATTCATTCAAATGATTCAGTCAAAACAGATGATTCACTTTCAAAAATCTATGAATAGATAATTAAATCATTGACTCTAATGAATCATTTTGAAACAGATTCATCTAGGAAGGAAACAGAGTTACTATGAGATGCGTAAATGATTTACTATGGCATTTCTGGAACTATATCAGTGGAGAAACGGAAAATAAAAACAAGATTTAAAATTTTACTGTGTGTGTTTTTGTGCTGGTTTAGGTCTGTCATGAAAAAATAAATATGACAATAAAACCACCAGTAGGTGGCGACAAATGATTCATGATCATTCATTCAAATGATTCAGTCAAAACAGATGATTCATTTTGAAAAATCTATGAATAGATAATCGAATCATTGACTCAAATGATTTGTTTAGAAACAAATTCACTTAGGAAGGAAACATTATTACTATAAGATACATAAATGTTTTACTATGGTGTTTCTGGAACTATTTTCAGTGGAGAAACAGAAAATAAAACAAGATTAATATTTTACTGTGTGTATCTTTGTGCTGGTTTAGGTCTGTCGTGGATAAATAAATATGATAATAAAACCGCCAGTAGGTGGTGACAAGTGATTCATGATCATTCATTCAAATGATTCATTCAAAACAGCTGATTCTTTTTAGAAATGTGTGAAAGGATCATTGAATCATTGACTTAAATGATTCGTTTTGAAACAGATTAGTTTAGGAAAGAAACAGAGTTACTATGAGATGCGTAAATGTTGTACTATGGTGTTTCTGGAACTATTTTCAGTGGAGAAACAGAAAAAAACAAGATTAATATTTTACTGTGTGTGTTTTTGTGTGGTTTATGCCTGCCATCATGGATATATAAATGACAATTAAATCGCCAGTAGGCGGCGACAATTGATTCAGAATAAATCATTCAAATGATTCATTTACAACAGCCGATTCTTTTTAGAAATGTGTGAAAGGATCATTGAATCATTGACTCAAATGATTCATTAAGAAGCAGATTCATTTACGGAAACAGAGTTACTATGGATGCATAAATGTTGTATTATGGTGTTTCTGGAACTATTTTCAGTAGAGAAACAGGAAAAATAAGATTATAATATTTCACTGTGTGTGTTTTTGTGCTGGTTTAGATCTGTTATGGAGGAATAAATATGACAATAAAACCACCAGTAGGTGGCAACAAATGATTCATAATAATTCATTCAAATGATTCAGTCAAAACAGATGATTCATTTTGAAAAAACTATGAATAGATAATTGAATCATTGACTCTAATGAATTATTTTGAAACAGATTCATCTAGGAAGGAAACAGAGTTGTTATGAGATGTGTAAATGATTTACTATGGCTTTTCAGGAATTATATTCAGTGGAGAAACAGAAAAAAACAAGACTATAATTTCTTTTCTTGTGTATTTTTGTGCTGGTTTAGGCCTGTCATGGATAAATATGATAATAGCACTGCCAGTAGGTGGCGACAAGTGATTCAAGACTATTCATTCAAATGATTCATTCAAAACAGCCGATTCTTTTTTTAGAAATGTGTGAATGAATCATTGACTCAAATTATTTGTTTAGAAACAGATTCATTTAGGAAAGAAAACAGCTACTTTGAGATGCGTGAATGTTTTACTATGGCATTTCTAAAACTATTTTCACTGGAGAAACAGAAAAAAACAAGATTTTATTTACTGTGTGTGTTTTGGCGAGAATAAATACATAATACAATAAAACAGCCAGTAGGTGGCGGTAAGTGATTCAGGATCATTCATTCAAATGATTCATTCAAAACAGATGATTTATTTTTTAAAACCTATGAATAGATCATTGAATCACTGACTCTAATGAATCATTTAGGTAAGAAACAGAGTTACTATGAGATTCATAAATGTCTTAATATGGCGTTTCTAAAACTACTTTTAGTAAAGAAAAACAAAACAAAACAGAAATGCTGTATCTAAACTGTGTCATATTTGTCGAGGCTGTGGATTAAAGGTAATAGTGTTGTAAATAAACTTCAGCTTCTTGCACTGATTGACCGCTTCACATCACAAGACCTCAAAATCAGGTATTCATTTAGTTTTGCCTGTACAGTATGTGCTTTTTTAACTCTTAAAGTGCCGGTACACATTTATTACTCAGCAAGGACTACAGTTTCAGCTAAAAATCTACTTTTATATAGGGGGAAAGTAAGGTGTATTTAGGATGGCATGAGTTTGAGTAAATAAGCTTTTAAATATGAGGTGAACTGTCCCTTTGAATGAATAAAAATGCAGTATTATTGCTCTAATAATAATGGAAACACTTTAATTTAAGCACTAATTCTCACTGTTACTGGCTGCAGTCAAAATCTTACTACTGTACGTTTATATGAAGAGATTTATTTAACTTGTGATTTTTGGGTTTGTTTTAAAGGTTCCATTTAGATTTGATATAATAGAAAGTAATCGCCTAATAAAAGGACACCTTCAATTCTTCATTTTGTGTGAAGGTCGAACCGTGAGTTGAGTAAATCGTTACATCACTACTGATCTACCTGTAAAGAATGAAGTATTCTGTGGGCTTTGAGGGTTAAAGTAATGCTTTAAATTAATAAATCACATGCTTTGGTCCACTTATAGCAACTTGTAGTTAAAAAATGTGAAATTTTAATTATTTTTCAAATATTTTGAGCACATTTGGAAACAATAGTTTTAATAACTACTTTCTAATAACTTATTTCTTTCGTCAGTGCCATGATGACAGCACATCACATTTTACTAGCTGTTTTACAAGGTACTAGTATGCAGCTTAAAGTGACATTTAAACTAGGTTAATTATTCATTCATTCATTTTCTTTTCGGCTTAGTCCCTTTATTAATCCGGGGTCGCCACAGTGGAATGAACCGCCAACTTATCCAGCACATGTTTTACGCAGCGGATGCCCTTCCAGCCGCAACCCATCACTGGGAAACATCCATACACACTCATTCACACACACACACTCATACACTATGGACAATTTAGCCTACCCAATTCACCTGTACTGCATGTGCTTGGACTGGGGGGGGAACCGGAGCACCCGGAGGAAACCTACGCGAACGCAGGGAGAACATGCAAACTCCACACAGAAACGCCAACTGACCCAGCCGAAGCTCGAACCAGCGACTTTCTTGCTGTGAGGCGACAGCACTACCTAACTTAATTAGGGAAGTCGTTGGACAACAAGTGTTTGTTTTGTAGCCAATCAAGAGAAAAAAAAGAAAAAAAAATGTGTCTAATAATATATTTTTTTATTGCAGCCAAACTAAAAGAAATAATATAATATAGTGCCACGGGAAGAATAATCACATCCAAAATAAAAGTTTTTTTTGACATAATATATGTGTGTATTATATATATTTATTATGTATTTGATACACGGAAACAGAACTATACAAAAGCCGCAACCCATCACTGGGAAACTCATTCACACACACACTCATACACTACGATCAATTTTAGCATACCCATTTCCCCTATAGCGCATGTCTTTGGACTAGTGGGGGAAACCGGAGCACCCATAGGAAACCCATGCCAACACGGGGAGAACATGCAAACTCCACACAGAAACACCAACTGACCCAGCTGAGGCTTAAACCAGCGACCTTCTTGCTTTAAGGCGAATGTGCTACCCACTGCGCCACCGAGTTGCCACAAAACATTTTTGTTATAGATATTTAAATTTAAATATAAATTGTATCATAAACATATATATTTTATATCTCTATATAAATAATTTTTTTCAAGAATATGCATGCCTGTGTTTGTGTATATATATATGAAGAGTTCAGATTCAGAAGTGGCGTCTGAAATTTCCATCGAAAATGAGCATTATTCTCAGCCTCATTTGTTTATGTTGAGTCATTTCACTTTGAAAACCATGAAAAGGACTTATTCTTTGCCATAAAAGTGAAATTACTGAACCTAAACACTGGAGCCTGATAAAAAAGCTCATTTTAGATGAAAATTTCATACGGCATTTAGAGGTTTTTGCATCTGAACACTTCATATATACAGTTGAAAGCAGAAGTTTACATACGCTGTATAAAAAGGCACATAATAACCATTTAAATAAAGTCAGATGTTAATGTGACTAAACTTTTCCTCTTTTAGGTAAGTTAGGATGATCAGATTTGTTTCTGTTCTGCTTAATAGCAGTATAATGAGAGAGATATTTTCTGAGAAATTGTTATAACTTTTCTTGAAAGTCAAGTTTACATACAATAAGATTATTATTTAAAAGCTCAGATGATGATGTCAAGGTTTTGGAAGTTTCTGATTGGCTAATTGACAACATTTGAGTTAATTGGAGGCACAACTGTAGAATAGTATTGAAGGAAAACCTCAAACACACTGCTTCCTTGTGTGACAACATGGACAAATCAACAAGCCAGAATCAACAAAAAAGCCAGATTACAATTTGCTAAATTACACTGGGAAAAAGACTAATGTTTGGAGACATGTCCTGTGGTCTGATGGAGCTAAGATTGAACTGTGTGGCCATAATGACCAGTGTTACATTTGGAGGACAAAGGGGAAAGCTTACAAGCCTAGGAACACCATCCCAACTGTGAAGTATGGGGGCGGCAGCATCATGTTGTGGGGCTGTTTTGCTGCAGGAAGGACTGGTCCACTTCACAACATAGATGGCATCATGAAGAAAGAACATTATGTAGAAATACTGAAGCAACATCTCAAGACATCAGCCAGGAAATTAAAACTTGGCCACAAATGGGTCTTCCAAACAGACCATGACCCTAAGCATACTGCCTAATTAGTTCAAATGTGCTTTAAGGACAACAGAGTGAATGTTTTGGAGTGGCCATCACAAAGCCCTGAGCTCAATCCTACAGAAAATTTGTGGGCAGAGTTGAAAAAGCTTGTGCGAGCAAGACAGCCTACAAATCTGACTCAGTTACACCAATTCTGTCAGGAGGAATGGGCCAAAATTCCTGCAAACTATTGTGAGAAGCTTGTGGAAGGAGACCCAAAACATCTGACCAAAGTTATACAGTTTAAAAGCAAAGCTAAAAAATACCAAGGAAATGTGTGTAAACTTTTGACTGGCTAGAAATTAATAAAAAAATCTCTCATTATTCTGGCATTTAGCAAATGTAAATGATTTAGGTAATTCTAACAGACCTAAAATAGTAAACGTTTAGTATGATTTACCATCAAAAATGGTTATGTTCCTTTTTTTAGAGTGTATGTAAACTTCTGGTTTCAACTGTAGATATATATGGTTCTTGAATCTGATTGGCTGATAACCGTGGGATATTCTGAAATATCAGCACTCCTACAGCCTCTTCACCCTTGTGTATTCCTCCTTCCACATAGAGTGACAGCAGATCAATAAACTCACTACAGTTTGACAAATATTGCAGCTGTTGGACAACATCATGTACTTTTGAGGCTTTTTTAGTGGAGAATGTAGTTGCTTAGATTGCAGCTATGCAGTTTATATATAACGACAGTGCATATTTTAAATGTTCATAATTTCTGAGATTTAGCGTATCGGCGTCCATCAGCCTGTCATACTGAGCAGAGCACAGAGAGTGACGTTCTGCCACAAGTGGTTGACAGAAATCGCATAATAAGTCCTTTTTCAGCATAAGTTTCAAACTACAGCTGATCAAATCATTATAGATCAGGTCAGTGACTTTCTAAGAGGATCTCTCTCTGTTGTATGTTGTAGCGCTGTATTTATACCAAAGTAATCTGCTAGTGTTTGCTTTGCTTTGGCTTTTTCGAGGTTATTTATTGTGATTGCAACAGAGAAATACTGGGGAATCTCAGTAGACTGATGACATTTCATGTCGTTCAGCCTTATAATCTTAAAATGTGAGCAAATTCAGCTGTTTTGTCATCACTTTAGACATTACGCTAGAGAATCATTCAAACACTCTAAAGTGACGTTAGTGAAGTAGTAACGGCTTCTGCTGTTCTGATGTCAGCTGCAGATGTGAATGAACGGTGGAAGAAAGTAGTTCCTCGTACAAAAGTGTTTTTAGACTCCTTGTGTTTGATTTTCTTTTTTTATGCACATGATTATGCCGTCGAACTGTTGTATAAACGGAATTTAACACTCGTAGCAGTGCGATATGGGTGTATATCAGCACTGGTAGGACACTAAAGCCTCAGGCCAACGCACGCCTCCCACCAGTGCTGATACACAGCCACATCATGTGATATTGCTCATACTGTATACTGTATACACACTTAAATTATGACTTTTATTTTGGATGTAATTAATCGCTACTAATTTTTGCAGATCATTAATATAATAATGTAATATTAAAGTGAAAAATGCCTTTGCTCTGTTAAATAACACTTTTGAAAATATATGAAAACATGATTAAAATTTCACATTTGCTCTTCAACTGTGCATCATGATCTGCTTGGTTTGTGTTTAATCCTGGAGTTTACAGTCAGACGCTGTTAATCTGAAGTCAGCACAGCGTTCAGGGTCACACTGTATGCACAGTTTCTCCAATCATGTGATGCCATCAGGAGTGTGTGTGTGTGTGTGTGTGTGTGTGTGTGTGTGTGTTTATGCCAGAATCAGGCTGTTCCACACTTCACTCTTGGAGCTGGAGGATCCGCTTGGAGACCCCATATATGCTGGAAATGCCGATACCTGCATAAACGAAGTAAAGATTGTGTGCATTAATGTCTGTTTAAGATGAATCACTTGTTTCGCAGACTTATTCATTACAGTTACTTTGAATAAATTCAGTTAGTACATGACAAATATTGTAAATAAGAAGAGTTTTTTGTACATTGAGATTTGCAGTAATGTTAATAATATGTTGTGATTCATAATAATATATAAGAATTAAATCAAATTATTTAACCATTCATATGAATATTATTAGCCTAAATGGGTTGTTTGAATATACTAGACATTTTATACATTTAAATATGATGTATTTACAGTAATATAAAATTAGCATATATATTTATATATAAATATAGTATGTGAACCCTGATATATGTTGTGGTTGTGGTGTGTGTGTAGAACAGTACAGAAAAATCCAAGGAATCCCAAAGGGTTCACATACTTTTTCTTGCAACTGTATATACAGTGCATCCGGAAAGTATTGATAGCGCTTCACTTTGTTCACATTGTTTTATGTTACAGTCTTATTCCAAAATGGATTAAATGCATTGATTTCCTCAACATTCTACACACAATCCCCCATAATGACAATGTGGAAAAAGAGTTTTTGAAATTGTTGCAAATTTATTAAAAATAAAACACCTGAAACATCACATGTACATCAGTATTCACAGGCTTTGCTCAATACTTTGTTGATGCACCTTTGGCAGCGTTTACAGCCTCAAGTCTTTGTGAATATGATGCCACAAGCTTACCACACCTGTCTTTGGGAATTTGTGCCCATTCCTCTTTGCAGTACCTCTCAAGCTCTATCAGGTTGGATGGGAAGCGACGGTGTACAGCCATTTTCAGATCTCCCCAGAGATGCTCAATAGGGTTTAGATCTGGGCTGTGGCTGGGCCACTCAAGGACATTCACCGAGTTGTTGTAAAGCCACTCCATTGATATTTTGGCGGTGTGCTTTGGGTCATTGTCCTGCTGGAAGATGAACCGTCGCCCCAGTCTGAGGTCAAGAGCACTCTGAAGCAGGTCTTCATTCAGGATGTCTCTGTACATTGCTGCATTCATCTTTCCCTCTATCCTGACTAGTCTTCCAGTTCCTGCTGCTGAAAAACATCCCCACAGCATGATGCTGCCACCACCATGCTCCACTGTAGGGATGCTATTAGACTGGTGATGAGCGCTGCCTGCTTTTCTCCAAACGTAACGCCTGGCGTTCACTCCAAAGAGTTCAATTTGAGTCTCATCAGACCAGAGAGTTTAGTTTCTGATGGTCTGAGAGTCCTTCAGATGCCTTTTGGCAAATTCCAGGCGGGGAGTGTCTTCCGTCTGGCCACTCTACCATACAGGCCTGATTGGTGGATTGCTGCACAGATGGTTGTCCTCTCTCCACAGAAGAACGCTGGAGCTCAGACAGAGTGACCATCGGGTTATTGATCACCTCCCTGACTAAGGCCCTTCTCCCCCGATCACTCAGCTTAGATGGCCGGCCAGCTCTAGGAAGAGTCCTGGTGGTTCTCCATCTTCCACTTACAGATGATGGAGGCCGCTGTGCTCATTGGAACTTTCAGAGCAGCAGAAATGTTTCTGTAACCTTCCCCGGCCTTGTGCCTCGAGACAATCCTGTCTCTGAGATCTACAGACAATTCCTTTGTCTTCATGCTTGGTTTGTGCTTTGACATGCACTGTCAACCCTGGGCCCTTATATAGACAGGTGTATGGCTTTACAAATCATGTCCAATCAACTGAATTGACCACAGGTGAACTCCAATGAAGCTGCTGAAACATCTCAAGAATGATCAGTGGAGACAGAATGAAGCTGAGCTCAATTTAGAGCTTCACGCCAAAGACTGTGAATACTGATGTACATGTGATTCTTCAGGCGTTTTATTTTTAGTAAATTTGCAACAATTTCAAAAACTCTTTTTTCACATTGTCATTATGGGGGATTGTGTGTAGAATGTTGAGGAAATCAATCAATTTAATCCATTTTGGAATAAGGCTGTAACATAAACAAATGTGGAAAAAGTGAAGCGCTATCAACACTTTCCACATGCACTGTATACTGTATGTTGTGGTTGAGGTGTGTGTAGAGTGGTCAGCAGTGTGTGTTGTCTGACCTGTGTGTGTATGTTGTGGTGTGTGTAGAGTGGTGTTGTGTCTGGTTCAGTCTTTATGGGTCGCATCTCCTCTGTTGGACTGGAGTTCACAGCACCTGACGCCGACTGACCTTCAGAGGAGCCTTCAAAACACACACAGGTGAAAGGTCAGAGGTCAACATCACTTTTAGCCATTCATTCATTCATTTTCCTTCAGCTTAGAGTCTGATTTATCAGGGGTTGCATCAGTGGAATGAACCGCCAACTATTCCAGCTTATGTTTTAAGCAGCGGATATCCTTCCAGCTGGAACCCAGTACTGGGAAACACCCATACACACTCATTCACACACACTACAGCCAATTTAGTTCATCAATTCCCCTATAGCGCGTTTCTTTGGACTGTGGAGGAAACCGGAGCACCCGGAGGAAACCCACACCAACACGGGGAGAACATGCAAACTCCACACAGAAATATTTGGACATATTTTTTAAAGATATAAAAAGCTAATTCAAAATCAATTGAAAACATTTTGACACTCAGTTTACAACGTACAGTTGTGGATTTCTGACAGCATGGACACTCACCGGGTTTGGTTTTGCTGATGTTTTTGGGTTTGCGCTTTCGTGTCTGAATGCCTTCTTTCTTCATGGCGAGAGGACGAGGAACCTGAGCAGAGGAAGAGCAGAATAAACACTCAGAGCTGTGGTTTTATTGGTTCTCTGTCTCCATCTGCTGGTCATATGTAGAACTGCAGATAAAGAGTGATTTCTGACCCCGTGGAGCTTCATGTAGAGTCCGCAGGCGTTGCAGACAGGCTCTCCTTCTGCATTGCGTCTCCAAAGAGTTGTTGTGGTCGTCTGACAGTTTGTGCAGGATAAACCCACCCGCCTGGATGCAGACTGAGAGAAAGAGAGAGAGAGAGAGAGAGAGAGAGAGAGAGAGCAGTGAGGACGAGACAGAATAAAGTTCATAAACACTGCATTGATTGTGCAAAATAACAATAATAAATGTGCAAAAGTAGTAATATTGTGCAATAAGCATGCACAATTACAATAAACACTGCAATAATCAGGCAAACTAGAAATAAACACTTCAATAAGCATGCAAAATAACATTGAACACTGCAATAATCATGCAAAAATAGCCATTAACACTGCAATAAGTGTGCAAAACAACAATGAACATTGCAATAATCATGCAAAATAACAATAAACACTTCAATAAGTGTGCAAAATAACAATAAACATTGCAATAATCATGCAATAAGTGTGCAAAATAACACTGAACACTGCAATGATCATGCAAACTAGCAATAAACACTTCCATAAGTGTGCAAAACAAACTTGAACACTGCAATAAGCTTGCAAAACAACAATAAATACTGCAATGAGCATGCAAACTAACAATAAACACTGCAAAAAAGTGTGCAAACTAACAATAAACACTGAAATAAGTGTGCAAACTAACAATAAACACTGAAATAAGTGTGCAAACTAACATTAAATACTGCAGTAAGTGGGCAAATTAACAATAAACACCAATAATCATGCAAACTAGCAATAAACACTTCAATAAGCATGCAAAAATGACATTGAACACTGCAATAATCATGCAAACTAACATTGAACACAGCAATAATCATGCAAACTAACAATAAACACTTCAATAAGTGTGCAAAATAACAATAAACATTGCAATAAGTGTGCAAAATAATAATATTGTAATATTGTGCAATAAGCATTAAAAAAACAATAAACACTGCAATTAGTGAATAAAATAACAATAAACACAAGAATAGGCACACAAACAAACAATAAACACTGGCATATAACCAAATAACAATAATAAAAATGTGCAAAAGTAATAATATTGTGCAATAAGCATGCATAATAACAATAAATACTGCAATACCCATGCAAACTAACAATAAACAATAGAATAAGTGTGCAAACTAAAAATAAACACTCTAATAAGTGTGCAAACACAATAAACCCTGCAATAAGTGTGCAAATTCACAATATACACTGTATAAAGCAAGCAAACTAACAAATATTGCAATAGGCATGCAAACTAACAATAAACACGGCAATAAGTGTGCAAAATCACAACAAACACTGTAATAAGCATGCAAACTAACATTAAATACTGCAATAAATGGGCAAACGAACAATAAACACTGGAATGAGCATGCAAAGTAACACTGAGAACTGCAATAAGTGTGTAAACTAACAATAAACACTGCAATAAGCGTGCAAACTAACATTGAACACTGCAATAATCATGAAACTAGCAATACACACTTAAATAAGTGTACAAAACAACTATAAACAATGCGATAAGTGTGCAAAATAACAATAAACACTGCAACAAGTGCACAAATTAACAATAAACACTGACATAAGTGAGCAAACTAACATTGAACACTGCAAAATTCATGCAAACTAACAATAAACACTGTAATAAGTGTACAAAATAACAATAGACACTGCAATAAGTGTGCAAAGTAACCCTGAACACTATAAGTGTAAAAACTAACAATAAACACTGCAATAATCATGCAAATGAACAATAAACACTAAAATAAGTGTGCAAATTAACATTGAACACGGCAATAAACATGCAAACTATCAAACACTGCAATAAGTGTGTAAACTAACTATAGACACTGCAAAAAGTGCGCAAAGTGACACTGAACACTGCAATAAGTGCACAGATTCGTCGACTAACTGCATCTCTGTTTAATGTTTATCGTCTTTTTTCATATTCATTTTGTGTTGTCACTTGTCACTTTATGTACACTGAAAGCTTCTGTAGCCAAAACAAATTCCTTGTGTGTGTGTGAAGCACACTTGGCACTGATTCTGATTCTGAAACTAACAATAAACACTTCAATAAGCTTGCAAATAACAATAAACACTGGAATAATCTTGCAAACTAACATTGAACACTGCAATAAGTGTGAAAACTAACAATAAACACTGCAATAATCATGCAAATGAACAATAAACACTGCAACAAGCATGCAAAATAACAATAAACAATGCAATAAATGTGCAAAACAACATTAAACATGGCAGTTAGCATGCACAATAACAATTCACTGCAATAAGTGTGCAAAATAACAGTATTAAATGTGCAAAATAACAATAAACATGGCGATAAGAGTGCAAACCAAAAATAAACAATGCAATAATTGTGCAAAACAACTTTAAACATGGCAGTTAGCATGCACAAGAACAATTCACTGCAATAAGTGTGCAAAATAACAATAATAAATGTGCAAAAAAACAATAAACAAGGCGATAACGGTGTAAACTAATATTAAACAACGCAATAAGTGTGCAAAATAACAATAAACAATGCAATAAATGTGCAAAACAACTTTAAACATGGCAGTTAGCATGAACAATAACAATTCACTGCAATAAGTGTGCAAAATAACAATAAACAATGCAATAAATGTGCAAAACAACTTTAAACATGGCAGTTAGCATGCACAAGAACAATTCACTGCAATAAGTGTGCAAAATAACAATAATAAATGTGCAAAAAAACAATAAACAAGGCGATAACGGTGTAAACTAATAATAAACAATGCAATAAGTGTGCAAAAAAACAATAAACAAGGCGATAACGGTGCAAACCAATAATAAACAATGCAATAAGTGTGCAAAATAACAATAAACAATGCAATAAATGTGCAAAACAACTTTAAACATGGCCGTTACCATGCACAATAACAATTCACTGCAATAAGTGTGCAAAATAACAATAATAAATGTGCAAAATAACAATAAACATGGCGATAAGGGTGCAAACCAACAATAAACAATGCAATAAGTGTGCAAAATAACAATAAACAATGCAATAAATGTGCAAAACAACTTTAAACATGGCAGTTAGCATGCACAATAACAATTCACTGCAATAAGTGTGCAAAATAACAATAATAAATGTGCAAAAAAAACAATAAACAAGGCGATAACGGTGCAAACCAATTATAAACAATGCAATAAGTGTGCAAAATAACAATAAACAATGCAATAAATGTGCAAAACAACTTTAAACATGGCCGTTAGCATGCACAATAACAATTCACTGCAATAAGTGTGCAAAATAACAATAATAAATGTGCAAAATAACAATAAACATGGCGATAAGGGTGCAAACCAACAATAAACAATGCAATAAGTGTGCAAAATAACAATAAACAATGCAATAAATGTGCAAAACAACTTTAAACATGGCCGTTAGCATGCACAATAACAATTCACTGCAATAAGTGTGCAAAATAACAATAATAAATGTGCAAAAAAACAATAAACAAGGCGATAACGGTGCAAACCAATTATAAACAATGCAATAAGTGTGCAAAATAACAATAATAAATGTGCAAAAAAACAATAAACAAGGCGATAACGGTGCAAACCAATTATAAACAATGCAATAAGTGTGCAAAATAACAATAAACAATGCAATAAATGTGCAAAACAACTTTAAACATGGCCGTTACCATGCACAATAACAATTCACTGCAATAAGTGTGCAAAATAACAATAATAAATGTGCAAAATAACAATAAACATTGCGATAGGAGTGCAATCCAACAATAAACACTGCAACAAGCATGCAAAATAACAATAAACAATGCAATAAATGTGCAAAACAACTTTAAACATGGCCGTTAGCATGCACAATAACAATTCACTGCAATAAGTGTGCAAAATAACAATAAACAATGCAATAAATGTGCAAAACAACTTTAAACATGGCAGTTAGCATGCAAAATAACAATTCACTGCAATAAGTGTGCAAAATAACAGTAATAAATGTGCAAAATAACAATAAACACTGCAATAAGCGTGCAAATGAACAATAAACACTGCAATAAGCATGCAAAATAACAATAAACAATGCAATAAATGTGCAAAATAACATTAAACATGGCAGTTAGCATGCAAAATAACAATACACTGCAATAAGTGTGCAAAATAACAATAATAAATGTGCAAAATAACAATAAACAATGCAATAAGTGTGCAAAATAACAATAAACAATGCAATAAGTGTGCAAAATAACAATAAACAATGCAATAAATGTGCAAAATAACACTAATAAGTGTTTAAATAACAATAATGGGATGGTAATGCTGTTTATTAAGTGTAAAGTGGTGATCTTGGGTTGAGTAAACTGTGACTGCATCCGAAATCGCCCACTATACCCTTAATAGTGCACTATTTGAGGGAGCAGCCATTTCTAGTGGTGTCTGAAACCATAGTGGACATTCTCAAGTGCACTCAATCAATCCTTCAATGCACTGCAACAACGAGTCTACAACCCATCTACACTCAACAGCTAGAAAATATTAATAAAGCTTTGTGCTGAATGAATTTCTGCATTTGACCACAAGATGGCGTCTAAAGCACAATCCTATCAGTGTATAGTGTCAAAATAAATTAATATTTAGATATATATTATAAAAGAAACAAGTATAAGAAATAACAAAGAATAGAAAGTGTTGTAATTTTCTCACCAGTCGTCTCTGTGGTTTGACCAGTGGTCGGTTGATGCCGTTCATCTTATGGTAGAGTCCGCAGGCATTGCACAGGTAATGACCGGTCCCGTCCCGCCGCCACAGAGGAGTCGACATCGCCCCGCAGTTCACACACTCCCGGCCCTCGCCCAGATCATCGAAAAACTCTGATAAAACACACACACACACACACACACACACACACACACACACACACATACAAATATATAAACAAAAATACTGTATGAACATCCACATCAGATACACAGAATCATCTGAAGAACAATTGAAGGGCACCTATTATGCAGAAATCCCTTGTATAAGGGGTTTAAACCCAGTTGTGTGTCAGCAGTGTGTGAATATCTCCAGCCTCTGATGGTCAAAATGCATTAATTCTATTTGTTATAATCAGACTTGATATAAACAGTCTGCAGAAACACTTTGATTGACATTCTCCCTTTGTATGTGTCATCAGAGGGGGAAAGCCCCGCCCACTAGTGCCCGTCTCTCCCTCATTAGCATAAACAGCAGCCCTGAGTGAGAAGCAGCCGTCTGTCCATTAGCCATTAGAGTGTTTGAGCTGCTGAAGATAATGTCAGCATAGACTAAGAGGATTATAGATGTGGAGCTTTAGATGAAGCACAAATGAACAGCGACAGGAGCGACATAGACTGACAGAAGCATGAAGCACACACTGAAGCACACTTGCACACCTGATGAGCACAGATAACCCTAGTCCTGTTTTAAATCTGCCACTATGCTGACACACAGGCATTTTTAGCTCCGCCCTCTTCTGAAAAGAGCACAATCTCATTTGCATTTAAAGCGACAGTCACCAAAACGCCACAATTAGGATCAAAGCCTGAAAGGGTCAGTTTCAGAGAGTTAGAGAGCATTATCTGTGTGCTATTTTCAGCTCAAACTTCACACACACAGTCTAGACACATCAGAGATTTATTGTACATCTTGTACAAAGGGGGCAGAATAGGTTCATTTTAAATCCTGTTCATTCTGTAGTTGTAGAGTATAAAACACACATGTGAAACTTAAAGGGTCAGTTCACCCAAAAATGAAAATGTACTCACTATTTACTCTTCCTCAAGTGGTTCCAAACCTTTATGAGTTTCTTTGAACACAAAATAAGTTATTTTTAGGAAAGTTTAAAACCAACCATTGACTTCCATAGTAGGAAAAACAGACATTATGAAAGTCAATGGTTAGAGGCAGTGGTGGAAAGAGTGCTGAAAAATCATACTCAAGTAAAAGTACCATTACTTGCCTAAAAATGTAGTGCGAGTAGATTAAAAGTATCTGCTGTAAATCTTAGAAAGTAGCCCTTTCAAAAGTACTCAACAGTACTCAACAGTTTTGCAAAACTAGCCAATAGTTACAAAAAATGTGCTTAAGCTATCAGAAAAAAACTGTAATTCTGCAATGAGCATGCAAAATAACAATAAACACTGCAAAAAAGTGTGCAAATTAACAATAAATACTAAAATAAGTGTGCAAACTAACATTAAATACTGCAGTAAGTGGGCAAACTAACAATAAACACTTCATTAAGTGTGCAAAATAACAATAAACATTGCAATAATCATGCAAAATAACAATAAAATAGCAATAAGTGTGCAAACTAACATTGAACACTGCAATAATCATGCAAACTAGCAATAAACACTTCAATAAGTGTGCAAAAAGCATGCAAAGTAACACCGAGAACTGCAATAAGTGTGTAAACTAACAATAAACACTGCAATAAGCAAGCAAACTAACATTAAATACTGCAATAAATGGGCAAACGAACAATATTTTGTTCGTTTGCATGAAGTTAGTACACGTGTGTGTAAACATAACATGCAACGAGTTATTGCCCAGCAGGCACACAATGTCATAAGACGTTAATATTAGGTTAGATTTAGGTTGTGATGTCAGGTGACCAAAATTCAATGTCTAGCCAGCGTTTAAGGACGATCTTACTTTGATATCCAATAATGACGTTGATATTTGGTTGATTTTAGGTTGTGTTGGAAAGTGACCAATATCCAACGTCGAGCCAACATCTTAAACCAACATCATATTGAAAATACTGTCAAAAACTGACATTTATTCATCAAGAACAGCAACCAAAATCCAACGTCTGATAGACGTCATAGTGGTAACGTCCACACAACGTCAAGCTGTATCATCATTAGACGTTGATATTTGGTTGGTTTTATGTTGAATGTTGGATTTTGATGTCGGCCTGACGTTGAGTTCTGACGTCAACCCGATTTTCATTTCCAAATAAATTGCAAGGTCCCCATGACATTAGGATACAACGTCAATCAGACGTCATGTTGACATCTTGTGCTTGCTGGGTGTTTGAGGCCATTTCGGTCATCATACAGTAAACATCCGTCATCTTCTCATCAGTGACCTGCATCTAAACAGTCTCTGGGTCAATGCGTGTAAATATTTTGGACATCTTCTTGGACATGTGTATAATGCTTCCAAACAGTTTGCTGCAATTATAAATCGCACACGTCTTGAGGTAATTCATTATGAAGCTGTTTACCTTCTATTTGCGATTTGATTGGACAGGATTCACAGGACTGATTTTTCTACCCCATAGACAATAAAAAATAAAGTAGTGACTGCAGATTGAAGGAAAATAGTGAAGTAAAAGTATAGATACAGCACTGACAATGTACTCAAGGAAAAGTAAAAATACACATCTTTAAAACCACTTAGTAAATTACAATTCCTGAGAAAAACTACTCAATTACAGTCATTTGAGTATTTGTAATTAGTTAATTTACACCACTGGTTACAGGTTTCTGACATTTTTCAAATGATCTTCTTTTGTGTTTAAAAGACGAAAGAAACTCATAATGGTTTAAAACAAGTGAAGGACGAGCAAATGATGACAGAATTTTCATTTTAGGGTGAAATGTCCCTTTAAATGAGCATCTATGGGACTAAAAGGATGCTTTACTGAAATATGCATTTGCAGCTTGCAATTT
The DNA here is from genome assembly GCA_903798195.1 of Danio kyathit. Classification (NCBI taxonomy): domain Eukaryota; kingdom Metazoa; phylum Chordata; class Actinopteri; order Cypriniformes; family Danionidae; genus Danio; species Danio kyathit. The sequence goes on from LR812538.1 coordinate 61,671,231, forward strand.
TGTTTAAAACAACAACAACAACAACAACAACAACAACAACAACAACAACAACAACATATTTAAATAATAATAAAAAAATAATAATAGATAAAAAAATATTTAAAAAGATAAAATAGAAATAATAGAAAAGAAAAATGGAAAATGTTAAATATAGGGAAAAAACATTGCAATGGAAAAATCATTCATTCATTTTCCTTCGGCTTAGTCTCTATTTTAGATGTCGCCACAGAGGAATGAACTGCCAACTATTCCAGCATATAGTTTACGCAGCGGATGCCCTTCCAGCCGCAACCCAGTACTGGGAAACACCCATACACACTCATTCACACACACACACACACACACACACACACACACACACACACACACACACACACACACACACACACACACACACACACACACTCATACACTACGGCCAATCTAGTTCATCAATTCCCATATAGCGCATGTGTTTGGACTGTGGGGGAAACCGGAGCACCCGGAGGAAACCCACACCAACACGGGGAGAACATGCAAACTCCACACAGAAACGCCAACTGATCCAGCTGGGACTCAAACCAGCGACCTTCTTGCTGTGAGGCCACAGTGCTAACCACTGAGCCACCTTGTCACCTGAATAAATAATAATACAAAAGTAAAAACATTTTAAAAGATAAAATAGATAAAAACATTGCAATGAAAAAAAATAAACATAAAATAAAAATAAAATATACTGCACTGAGAAATATGTATGCAAATATATATACACAGTTGAAGTCAGAATTATTAGCCCCTGTTTATTTTTTCCCCAATTTCAGTTCGGAGAGCAGGTTTCTTCAACACATTTCTAATCATAATAGTTTTAATAACTCATCTCTAATAACTGATTTATTTTCTCTTTTTCATGATGACAGTAAATAATATTAGACTAGATATTCTTCAAGACACTTCTATACAGCTTAAAGTGACATTTAAAGGCTTAACTAGGTTAATTAGGGTAAAGTTAGGGTAATTAGGCAAGTCATTGTATAAAAAATATTGCTTAAGGGGGCTAATAATATTGACCTTAAAATGGGTTTAAAACAATTAAAACTGTCTTTATTCCAGCCGAAATAAAACAAATAAGACTTTCGCCAGAAGAAAAAATATTATAGGAATTACTGTGAAAATTCCCTTGCTCTGTTAAACATCATGTGGGAAATACTTATATATTAATATATTAAATATTTTATAATATAAATATATTAGAATATTTATTTATATATATTTACAAATAAACGAATACTGCAATAATAAAAAGAATGCAATAAAAACTGGGTTTTTAAAAATAAATGAAATATTAACAAAAAGTAGCAAAAGCCAAAGAAATAGACACAAATATTGAAGCAAAATATCTTGAAAAAACATTACAAAATGGTGCGAACAAAGAATACCACAAATAAAAACAAAATATAAAACACTTTATAAATTTTATTAATACACTTTATAATAAAATGTGCAAAAAAAATAGTAAAACTGATTATAAAAATAATACAAACTTCATAAAACTGCAACAATTCAAATCAAACAGCAGCAAAACAACAACAGAAATTATATCAATTATATTAAAATAATAAAAGCATAAAATAACAAACCAACCAGGCTTTAAATCCGCGAATTTAAATAATAATATTGCATTAATAATCATTGCATTATTAAAAAGTAACGCTCATAAAAATAAATAAATAAAATCTTTGTTATATACATTTCAGTATGAATGAGTGTGAATGAGTGTGTATGGGTGTTTCCCAGTGCTGGGTGGCAGCTGGAAGGGCATCTGCTGTGTAAAACATATGCCAGAAGAGTTAGCAGTTCATTCCGCTGTGTCGACCCCTGATGAATGAAGGGAGTAAGCCGAAGGAAAATGAATGAATGAACATTTTAGTATCTGAAAGAGCCGACAGGAGGCGCTGCGGCTGATAATAGACAGATGCCTGTCAGTGTGTGTGTGTGTGTGTGTGTGTGTGTGTGTGTGTGTGTGTGTGTGTGTGTGTGTGTGTGTGTGTGTGTTCTCATGCTAAGTGTCCGTCCTGCACAAACTGAGCTAATCTTTATAAATGGAAACAGAGCTCATAGATCACCGGCGGTCCCTGAGGGGCCCTTAAACACAACACTGAGAGATGGATCAATGAGGACAAATGGCACACACACACACACACACACACACACACACACACACACACACACACACACACACACACATTTATCTCTCTCACTAAAGCATTCTGAGGTTTTCAAACACCGTGCGACGAACTTCATAAATCACCGACTGCCCACACACACACACACACACACACACACACACACACACACACACACACACACACACACACACACACACACACACACACGAATAGACGTCCATTTCTGTATTCATTTTCATTTCTTTTCAGCTTAGTCCCTTTATTAATCTGGGGTCGCCAAGGCGGAATGAACCGGCAATTTATCCAGCACATGTTTTACACAGCAGATGCCCTTCCAGCTGCAACCCAGTACTGGGAAACACCCATACACACTCATTCACACACATACACTACGGCCAATTTAGCTTATTCAATTCACCTGTACCACCTTTTTTTTGGCTGTGGGGGAAACCGGAGCACCCAGAGGAAACCCACGACAACACGGGGAGAACATGTAAACTCCACACAGAAATGCCAACTGACTCGGGGCTCGAACCAGTGACCTTCTTGCTGTGAGACGATTGTGCTGCTACCCACTGCTATACAGTTGAATATTCGCCCTCCTGTGGGGTATTTATTGATTTTAAACAATATTTGTCAAGTGATGTTTACAGAGCAAGACAATTTTTTACAGTACATTTGTAATCTGTTCTTTATTCTTTGTTGTTTTTATTTCTTATACTTGTATTTTCTTTTTATGTAAAGCGTTTATTTTATATTAAAAAACAACAACAATTGTATAGGTCAACATTATTAGCTCCTTTATTAATATTTTATTTTCGATTGCCTAACAAACCACTGTTGTCCAATGACTTGCATAATTACCCTAACTTTAACCTAATTAACCTAGTTAAGTCTCTGAATTGCACATTAACTTGAATACTATCTTGAAAAATAACTAATAAATATAGTCATCAAGGCAAACACACAGGAAATTAGTTAGTAAAACGTTTAAAACCATATTGTAAAAACATCTCTGTTCAACAGCACTTAATTAAAAAAACTTACAATTTCAGAGGAGGCGAATCATTTAGACTTGAACTAATTACATGATTATAAGGATATATTAATAAGAGACACGCGGTGATCTTCATATTCAAGGCTGACAGCAGGAAAACTGAACAAAAGCCTGTCAGATCGCTAACAAATCACCCGATTCAATGAGCACAATAACAGTTTATGTCGATCGATCACTTCCGTCTTATTGGCTGCAGGTCAAACACTTCACTAATCGACACCAATTATTCATTCATTCATTTTCTTTTCCGCTTGGTCCCTTTATTAATCTGGGGTTGCCACAGCGGAATGAACCGCCAACTCATCCAGCATATGTTTTACGCAGTGGATGCCCTTCCAGCTGCAACCCATAACTGGGAAACATCCATACACACTCATTCACACACACACACACACACCACGGACAATTTAGCTTACCCAATTCACCTGTACCGCATGTCTTTGGACAGTGGGGGAAACTGGAGCACCCGGAGAAAACCCACGCAAACACGGGGAGAACATGCAAACTCCACACAGAAACGCCAACTGACCCAGCCAACTGAACCAGCGACCTTCTTGCTGTGAGGCGATCGTGTTGCGCCACCGTGCAGCCCCGACACCAATTACTGTAATTAAATTACCTTTCCGCTGAAAAAAAAGGTAAAGTAAGAAATTACTTTTAATTTTTGGGTTATTTCATTAATTTATTAATGCATTACTTTATTTTTTTATTAAATCACTCCATTTAGTTACTTAATATGTAGGCTACTTGATTTAAATAGCATAGCCTACTGTACATATAGCCAACAGTTAAATATAAATCAATTCAGATAAACAAAGTAATGTATTTGTAGATGGTGACACGGTGGCTCAGTGGTTAGCACTGTGGCCTCAAAGCATGAAGGTCGCTGGTTCGAGTCCCAGCTGGGTCAGTTGGTGTTTCTGTGGAGTTCGCATGTTCTCCCCGTGTTGGCGTGGGTTTCCTCCGAGTGCTCCCACAGTCCAAACACATGCGCTATGGGGGAATTGATTAATTAAATTGGCCGTAGTGTATGAGTGTGTGTGTGTGAATGAGTGTGTATGGGTGTTTCTCAGTACTAGGATGAGGCTGGAAGGGCATCCGCTGTTTAAAACATAAGCTGGATATGTTAGTGGTTCATTCCGCTGTGGCGTCTCCTGATTAAATAAAAAGACTAACCCGAAGAAAATTAATGTATTTGTAGTATAATTTTATTTTTCAACTGAAGAGTATTTATCATTTATCAAGATAATTGTAAAAATAATTAATTGAAATTGTTCACGACAATACGAGGTATAAATTCAGAGTGGAAAGTAATTGTAAATATAGGTTTTGTGTTATGTAGCTCTTTAGCATATTAACTCAATTTTAACTAAAGAACGTTTTATTTATATTATAATTTTTATGTATATTATAAAATATTTTCCCAGTACTGGGTTGCAGCTGGAAGGGCATCCACTGTGTAAAACATATGCTGGATAAGTTGGCGATTCATTCCGCTGTGGTGAATAAAGGGACTAAGCTGAAGGAACATGGATGAATGAATTATAAAATATCTCTTGTATTTGTCCGACAACTGCACATGCTTTAAAAATATGCCAATATGAAATATGGTGCCATTATTGAAACGTTTTGTATTTTGATATATTGTTTAAATTTTGTGTTTTGTACACAAAGTTAAACAAAGTTTTAAAGTTAAAAGGTTCTGTTTGACTAGAATTGAAATAATGATTTCTATTCCATAGCTTATGCAATAAGATTTATGGATTATTTAGTCAAGTAATAGCCTACAACTGTAATGATTTAATAGGTCTAGTTTTTTGAAGTAGCTTACCCAGCATTGATCAACACCTTCATCAGTAATTACATGACAAAATTGTAGTCTAGTATTACTGTCTTGATGACAAAAGTTTAATAAGTGTATTTTTAGGCTGCCCTGCAACATTATTCAGTGTCAAAATGATTGAGATGACCGTTAAAAAGTAGGCGGGTTTATTTCAAAAAGAGCGCGAATTCTGTTCAACGTTAAAAAAACAACCAGGTAAGATTTTAGAAACGTTTAATATACTACAGATGTTTGTAAAGATAAAAAAAATATTTAACGAGGTCAAAGATTGATGGAAATTGTATTGTTTAGGCTAATTCCTGCGACAAGCGAGAAATGTTTTGTCTACAAATAAAATATACAGATAAGAGTGAACGGGTACATATATATATATATATATATATATATATATATATATATATATATATATATATATATATATATATATATATATATATATATATATATATATATATATATATGTGTGTGTGTGTGTGTGTGTGTGTGTGTGTGTGTGTGTGTGTGTGTGTGTGTGTGTGTGTGTGTAAAACATGTGATGACAAAAAGTCAAGAGAACAGATATTTGTATTTTGCTTTAATTTATTTTATTAAGTTAAGCAGGTTTCAACTACATTTTTTAAGTTATACAAAGTTTAATTATCAAAGTCTTTTATTTTTAGTCAGTCTGACTGATGCAAGCTGAGATGACTAGAAAAGTAATTTGATTCAACTTAAAAACTTAAGGCAGCAAGTATGTTGTACAGTGTATATGTCGTTTTAATTAGCCTATTAGTTATTTTTAATTAAATTGAAATTACATTTATTTTAATCCAACTTTGGTTTGTCCATTGGGTTAATACAACCCAACATTTTTTAGTTAATGCAAATAGTTAAACAATTTGATTAGCCCACTTTAGAATGTTCAATGAAAAAGATTAGACCTTAACCGTATTTACATGACAACACCGTTTTGGGAAATTGTCATTTACTATGAGAAAGCCTTGATACTAAGACTGCTTTGGATTTCTGTTAAATAAATAATAGATAATAATTAAAACCTCCAAGAAATACTGCATTTTACATTCATTTATGAAGCTTCTTTCAATGCTGCGTTGCGGTTGGAAGGAATCCGCTGCATAAAACATATGCCAAATAAATATATGCCGGTTCATTCCGCTGTGGCAACCCCTGATAAATCAGGAACCGTAAGCCGAAGGACAGTGAGTGAATTAGCTTGCTTTAGTCTAGTGTTAAAGTCCAGCTTATTTATGACAGACTATTAATAGCACGTGATGTTCAAAGGTCACGTGTTTTCATATCAGTTGAGTTTAATGAAAATCTGCTTCTGTCATTCATTTTATTTTCCAAGCAAACATCATTCACGCGGATTTGATTATGTCTCAATATAAACTCCACAATATAACAATAAAATTGGAATTCAAATCTTGATCATATTAATAATTGTGTATAGGCTATTGATAACTCGGCACATCTGACTCAATTGTTTTAATAAAAATTTAATTCTCCAGTTCTGCGAAATATTATTAGTTCAAATAAATGATAATAAAGCTAATTTAATGGCCTATAATAATATATTTCAAACGGGAAAACTAAATACGCGCTTACATTATACAGTTCATTTTATAATTGATTATTTATTAAATATATATGTAAAAATATTTAAATAAATGTATTATTTAGTTCATACGGAACTTCATTAGATAGAATTTTAGTATTTGTTTTCTTTATTTTTAATCATTTTTCACATCTAGACTATTAATTACCCTAATTAAAACCCTATCAATAAAGTAATTTAAATGACACTCATACATGGTTATCAAATAAAATACACACAATAAACATGATCATTTATTAATCCCTAACATGGATAAAAATCCGTCAGAAATATTATAAACATTTGCGTTTTTTAATGAAAGTGATTGCACTCTTAATCACAAGAACAATATTTACAAATCAAAGCATTTCACATTGTATTAACATTAAAATGATCAATAACTAGATTTTTAACATTCTTTCTACATAATAATATATGCCATGATTTCATATCATCGTAAAAATAAAAAAAGTAACATAAAAATATATAAATATTTGATTAAATATTAAAATTATAAGCCTAATCATATTCTTATAATTATATTCATTTATCTCATTTAAACTATTAGAAAACCTCGTATTAAAGACTGTCACGCTAAACACAAAAACATCGAAATGACAGGTTAAATTGACATCTAAACAGGTTTGATGCAATATAATGATTAATTTATTAATAAAACATTCTTGTGTTGGGCGGTTCATTCCGCTGTGGCGACCCATGAAGAATAAAGGGAATAAGCCGAAGGAAAATGAATTAATTAATCCTTGTCTTGAAAGCGCACAAAAGTCATTCAATTATTCTTTAATTTTATAAAAACGACAAGCGTGACAAATTCTGTCATTACAAACATGCAAAAGCTGACTCATGTTCATCTAAATAATCGTAAAATTAATATTTAACAGCATAATTTCATTAAACAAAATCAATCTGATTACATTACAAACTAGTTAAGGGTCAGATAGGTAAACAGATTGTACAAGTGAGAGCTCAATTAATAATTTATTTTACGATCCTTTTACATTTATCAATTGAATTCTGTGTCGACTGGTTTAATGAAAAGTGAAGAAGAATACATATAAACAACCATTCTTGGTTAAGGAGAGTCCCAATGATCAAATGGCAACAAAATAAAGCCAACTTTTTCAAAGCGACTCATAATTGTTCATAATAAACCTATATTTTATGTCGGTGGTTAGCGCTTTCGCCTCACAGCAAGAAGGTCGCTGGTTCGAGCTGGTTCTGGATCAACTAAATTGACCGTAGTGTATGAGTGTGTGTGTGTGTGTGTGTGTGTGTGTACGTGTTTTTGTGACATATCAGGACACAAATCTGTATAATGACATAGGTATGACACAGGTATTACTAAAAGCAGGTGAAATATGAGGACATTGGTGACGTCCTCACTTCTCAAAAAGCTTCTAAATCACACAGGATGAGTTTGTTCAGGGAGTAAAGCTGTACACTGTCTCCTGTGATGGTTGGGTTTAGGGGTAGGGTGGGGTGAGGGCAATATAATATACGGTTTGATCTGTATAAAATGAATGGAAGCCTATGTAATGTACCCACTTTTCACAAAAACAAACATGTGTGTGTGTGTGTGTGTGTGTCTGTGTGTGTGTGTAAATGAGTGTGTATGGGTGTTTCCTAGTCCTGGGTTTCGGGTGGAAGAGCATCCGCTGCGTAAAACATATGCTAGTTGGCGGTTCATTCCGCTGATAAAAAAGGGACTAAGCCGAAGGAAAATGAATGAATGAATGAATGAATGAATGAATAAATATTTTCATTATGTAACATGACAAAGAAGATCGACAGCAGCTTTCACACGCTCTGATTAGTCAGTTGTTTTATCAGTTTTATCATTTATAAAACTGTCATGGAAATCTGCATTTAGTCAAATATTTCCCGCAGAAGTCGCTACAATAAACCACGCTGCCAGCCCATGAGCGATATTTTGAAGAGGAAAGTGGAAATTGTGGTTTCTTGTAAAACAAAATCAGTTTTATATCCTTCTTTTTTCGTTGCCTACAGTTCCAGTGTTGGCTATATCTTCTAATCATTGCCTGGAAATGTCTCTAAAATATACTTACAACTAGTAGTAGTAGTAATAATAATAATAATAATAATAATAATAATACACAACTAACTTAGGCCTAATATCACTGCAGTACATATAAACTTTTGTTGAACAAATTTGAAACATTTACGTTTTTCATAAAAAACATATAAAACATAAATAAATAAAAAACATACAAATGAACACCAGTGTTTAAGTCCATATATTCTCTTGTGAAACCTCCAGTATTGTTATTTATAAAATCATTTTTAGAATGCACGCAACTCCAAATGCTTAAAAAAACAAGCTTACAACATATTTAATTTAAGGACTGGCTGTGAAATATCCTTATAAACATATTTACCCTCCAAAATCCCGCTTTGTTTATTTTATCTGTCGTTTTCTAACGAATAGCCTGCATTGACTGATTTGTTAGCTTATAAAACAATGTCAGGCTCGCTGTTAGGCGTTTCTCTTTAGGATGAATCAGTCGTAAAACTTATTGCGTTTTATAGAGTCTACAACATAAAATTCAATACATTAATTACATAATACAAAAAAATAATTTACTGAAACATTTTACAAGAAAATACCATTTAGGATTTTAGGCTGTAGCTACTTCGAGATGTCATATTTGCTGTTTATTTTATTTTCAATTTAAGTATACCCACACAAACAATATCCGAGTGAAAAAGCATGATCCTACTTGCTTAATATGCTAACAACAAGAATAAAATATACTAACAACACATGAAAAATATTGAGGTAAATTTGGTTTTATACTCGCACATTCGTTCAGTGACAGCTTGTGACTATATTGTTTACCATGGTACTTTCAATATTCTGTCTAAAATCACATGTAAGCATGACTTCAAAACAACATTAGCACAGTTTATTTGGCTGTGAGCAATGGTGTACTTTGATAGTTATTAGCTGCTAATATGATTTCACTGTTTATAACTTGCAAATAATACTTTTCTGAAATTATACTATTAAGGAGAACGTCCGAATGTGTATAAAACCAACTTTACCTCAATATGAAAAATGCTTTCGTCCCCGTTCTGCCCAATACAGCAATTTCTACTCCACAACATATTTTATAATAACTTAATAATCAATACAATTATAATAAAACAAATCAATAAATACTCAACACATACAATATAGAATATCTTGCATTAAGCACAATTAAATACAATTTAGGTTTTTAGGCTGTAGCTTCTTCGAGATGTCATATTTTCTGTGCATTTTATTTCTAATTTAAGTATCACACAAACAATATCCGAGTGAAAAAATATATACTTAATATAAGAGCATAAAATATGCTAGCAACACAAAATATTCGCACAACCGTTTAGTGACAACTTGTGACACGCTCCCTATATTGTTTACCATGGTACTTTAAATATTCGGTCTGAAATCACATGTCAAATCAAATCAAATCACTTTTATTGTCACATCATCAGCAGCACGTGTGCTATGATGAGTGAAAAGCTTAGTAAATATGCTTAGTAAATATGTAAATATGACTTTAAAACAACATTAGCACTATTTATTTGGCTGTGAATAACGTTATACTTTGATAGTCATTCACTGTAAAAAATGCAGGGTTCCACACAATTCATTCATGTTTTCCCAACACAAATTGATTAAGTTAACTTAACACTTTTAACAAATTTATGTGGATTGAACATAAAAAATAAATCTGTCCCAATGAAATCTCAAGAATTGTGTTGTTTCAGCTCATTTTAAATAAGTAGTTTGAACGAGCAAAAAATATATATATTCTTTTGAGTGTTGGCTGATAATATGAGTTCACTGTTTATCTTTTGCAAAGAATACTATTCTGAAATTATACTATTAAGGAGAACGTCCGAATGTGTGAATATAAAACCAACTTTACCTCAATATGAAAAATGCTTTCGTCCCCGTTCTCCCTAATACAGCAATTCCTCACCACAACATATTTTTCGAACTTAATAATCAATAAAATTATAATAAAATAAATCAATAAATAATCAATACGTTTAGAATATTTTGTATTATGGGCTATTTATTATGTAGGTCTATGTAAAAAATACAATTTAGGTTTTTAGGCTATAGCTACTTTAAAATGTCATATTTGAAATTTTATTAAATTAAATGTTTCATTAAGTACCCACACAAGCAATCTTATCTTATTAAAAAGAGATGCATGAAAATGTTGCTTTCGTGCCCGCTCCATACAACAATTTCTAAGTGAAAATTATTGCTATCTGTTTTCACTCTACAACATATATATTCGGACTGAATAAATAAACAAATCAACATTTTACAAGAAACTACAATTTAGGTTTTTGGCTATAATTTAAGATGTGATAATTGCTGTTTAATTTTTATTCTTTACATTTCTCATGTACACAAACAATATCCAAGTAAAAATTAATGATACACATTTTTTACACATTATATTACGATGATATAACTAAAAATGATTCATTGGATTTACTAATTTATTTTTAAGTTAAGTGGTTGCAAACAATTTATATGAAACAAATTAAGTTGGACACCACTACAATTAATTAGTTTAAATTCAGCCCATATACATTTCTTGCAACATCTTACCTTAAAATGGAGTAAATTCTTACCTAAATTGGGGTGTCTGGCAGCAGCCGCTCCTCCGCTCTGAAGGCTGTGCAGCACGGAGCTGTCGAAGTGCGAAGCCGTCCAAGAGGCTCCAATATTCGGGCTCACATAGGCCGGGTACCCGCTGTGATAAGAGCCGCTCAGAGCCCGAGACCCGAAATGCTCCCGGCTCGTATAAGTCGCGGTATCCCGGCCTGAAGTTAACGGAGGACTTGTGGAGAAAGTGAATCTGGACACCGGAGAATGATGGTGCCCGGTGCTTGAGTTATAGGAGGTGGTTTCCGCGGCCGGCTGTGCCCATCCAGAGTGTCCGGACGCCGGGCTGCTCTGCTGGGGCGCCTGCAGGTACGGGAGGGCCTGGATCATCGGAGTGACCCGTGTGGGTGTCACGTACACCGGAGAAGTCGAGTTATGGAGGAAACCGGGCTCGTAAGACGCAGCTCCGTGGTTTGCGGCCATCGTTACACCTTGATACATATCCACAGGTGAGCGATTATTGCTCCACGAGCGGCTGTCGGGAACCGGAGCTCACCGGGATGACCTTTACCCTGCACCCGCAGAGAGCATTTTCTGCTCGGCTTCTCCTGACAGAAAACAGCGGAGGACGAGGAGGGTGGACAGACTGAGGAAACTTTCTCCTCCCAGTTTCTCTCTCTCTTTCAATTCTCTTATCTCTTTCTCTCTCTCCGCCTCCGGTAAAGCGCATCTCAGTTCACTGACCTTGTATACTTTAAAAAATGTTGCACCAAAATAATGTAGCCTAAAAACCATGTTGCATTATAGGCCTAGCCTACTTTTTCAACATTAAATAGCCTACCACTTTTCCACAATATCGATTCTGTCCTATAATGTATACTTAAGTAAAATATGCACTGCACTAGCAGGTTTCCATATTTTGTCATTCATGTTTTTATTTCCCCCCCAGTTTATGCTTTTATGAATTGCATTATGTGACTTATTTTTTTCTTCTAACAACTTTTAACCTTGAAAAGCTTGAAAAAGTGACTTTTAGGAACATTTTGAATAGTTTAAAGTGCATATTGTCTGGGTTAATGTTGCACATTACAGTAGACTGCAGTATCACAGCATTTGTTGGTTACATTTTCATTCATTCATTCATTCATTCATTTTCTTTTCGGCTTAGTCCCTTTATTAATCAAGGGTCGCCACAGCGGAATGAACCGCCAACTTATCCAGCATATGTTTTACGCAGCGGATGCCCTTCTAGCCACACAACACTGGGAAACACCCATCCATTCCTGCATTCACATACATACACGGCCAATTTAGCTTATTCAGTTCACCTACACCACATGTGTTTGGACTGTGGGGGAAACTGGAGCACTCAGAGGAAACCCACGCCAACACGGGGAGAACATGCAAACTCCACACAGAAATGCCAACTGACCCAGTCGGGACTCGAACCAGTGACCTTCTTGATGTGGTTACATTTCAATAAAACTGTCGGTCCCTATTTGACCCAACGTTGGGTTAAAACAACTAAGCATTTTTATTAGCTTAAATGCACAAAACACTCATATTCCGATAATGTCCGTGTCAAATAAACACATTTTAATCTTTTTAAATCTGTTTTAATCTTCTTATATTGTATTTTGTGTTTTTTATTATTGTTTATGTAAATCACTTTGAATTACCATTGCGCATGTATTATTGTATATAAATAAATGTATATAAATAAATAAATATATATAAATAAATGTAATATAAATAAATAAATATATATAAATAAATGTATATAAATAAATAAATATATATAAATAAATGTAATATAAATAAATAAATATATATAAATAAATGTATATAAATAAATAAATATATATAAATAATTGTAATATAAATAAAGTATATAAATGTATTATATAAATAAACTTGCCTTATCTTGTCCTGCCCTAATTCTGAAACTAAAAATGCTGGGTTGTTTTGACCCATGCAACTTTGGATCGAATGTGGACAAAACCAACGTTGGGTTCATTTATTTAAGTAGGCTACATTTAAATTACCTTTTTTTTTTTTTTTTTTTTTTTAACTTAAGTGAGTTTGTCCATATTGTGTGCCATTTATTTAGGCAGTGCATAACGTGTCACCGCATGTGCACGCTCTTGAAATGCTGCTTGCTTCAGTGCACAATTCCTCTATTAAATGTTAAGCTACATTTTGACGCCAATTTAACCAAACTGTTGGAATCTAAAAAAACATTTAAACCAAACACTGTTGTGTGTGTATAATCAGATAATATTGCACTTTCAAAAATGACATTTAATATGGTTAAAAACCATTTAGTAACACTAAAATGATTTATCCACGTTTTGTATGTGCGAGAATTTGCGGCTATGGTGTAAACAAACCACAATACAAACATGTTTTTATGATAATTACATGATAAGTTACAGATAACTGCAAGCAAATGGCACATGAACTCAAATTGAAAATGCCCGAGCTATCCTTAAAATACAGTAATTAAGGACCAAACACTCAAATGAAGAATACTGAAACATCCCTCCATTGCAGTTCATCCTAAAGATAGCACAGCTGAAGGACATTTTATATTGTACATTTTAAATCAATATTCTTTCCACTGAAATAAGTGCACAGAAAATTTATCCAGAATAAAAGCGATCATATTTAAAGAAGAAACCCTCAATAAATTATTAGCTATTAAGGGCTTAAATGTGCACTAATAAATGACACCAGAAGAGAAAGGCAAACATTAATACAATATCACAGCGACTTTATTCCAGTAGCCTATTACTTTGTTTTTATTACTGATTCATTCATATTTTAGTATTTTTAAAATGATATTATACCCATTGACTGGCGATTCGATTATGGAATTTTAATAGTGACGATATATTCTGGGACGACACGGTGGCTCAGTGGTTAGCGATGTCGCCTCACAGCAAGAAGGTCGCTGGTTCGAGTCCCAGCTGGGTCAGTTAGCGTTAGTTGGCATGGGTTTCCTCCGGGTGCTCCAAACAGTCCAAACACATGCGCTATAGGGGAATTGATGAACTAAATTGAGCGTAGTGAATGAGTGTGTATGTATGGGTATTTCCCAGTACTAGGTTACGGCTGAAAAGGCATTCGCTGTGTATGCTGGAATAGTTGGTGGTTTATTCCGCTGCGGCGACCCCTGATGAATAAAGGAACGAAGGAAAATGAATGAATGAAGGTTATATTCTGCGTGACGTTTATCTTAACATATAATCAACATTGCTTTTTAAATGTTAAACAAATATTATTTAGATGTATTTTAGTGTTATAAGATTTTGAACACTGTCTGCATTATTATTTCTAATATTTGATCAGTTGTTTTTGATGTTCAGGAAGAGCGATGGATTTGATTGATGTCGCGCGCGTCACTGACGTCGCGCGCGTCCGTGATTGCCGGAAAGGTCGCTGCTGTTGTTTTCAATGACACATTTTTAACTGTCAATTGAACTGTAAGTTATAAACAAACCGAGACTTTCAGCATGTCCACTTCCTGAGGTTTACAATTATGTGCCTCAATAAGTGCCTTCCGCATCAATATCCAGGCCACTTTCACACAATATCCACTATCTGCAGTGGGAGGACATGCTGTTTCCCTTAAAAAAACATAATAAATACGTGTAGCTATTTTAACACTTTTATTAAGTTGAAATGCATCAACAAAAGCTGTTAAGATACAGCAGTTTGAATCAGAATCGCTGACATCTTATAACATATCTTATTTTTTGCCTACAAGTAACAAACCCGATGTGTTTTCCTGCATTACAAATATTTATTTAAAGTTATATTAAATACCACACGTCACCAAAAAAGTATTGCTGCTTTTTTAAGTTAAATCAACTTAACTTTTCTAGTCATCTTGACTTACATCAATCAGTTTGACTAAAAATATTAGATTAAACTTGTGTGTAGCAAAAATATAGCATTAAAATGAGTTCATTCATTCATTTTCTTTTTGGCTTAGTATCTTTATTAATCTGGGGGTCGCCACAGTGGAATGAACCGCCAACTTATCCAGCATAAGTTTTATACAGCGGATGCCCTTCCAGCTGTAACCCATCACTGGGAAACATCCATACACACTCATACACTATGGACAATTTTAGCTTACCCAATTCCCCTATATCGCATGTCATTGGACTTGTGGGGGAAACCGAAGCACCCGGAGAAAACCCACGCGAATATGAGGAGAACATGCAAACTCCACTCAGAAACGCCAACTGACCCAGCCGAGGCTCGAACCAGCGACCTTCTTGCTGTGAGGCGACAGCACTACCTACTGCGCTACCGTGACGTCAAAATAAGTTTAAGAAACAAAAACATTTGTTGACTTGACATTTTGTTACTTCATTTTTTACAATGTATGGTGTTTTCGAACCATACTATACTAAAAAAGTTTTTGTCCATATCTGACCCAACGATGGGTTACAACAACCCAGCATTTTTTTTAGTTTTTACTACAGTAAACTGTTTCAATAATCCGTAGTTGTAGAAAAATGCAGTATTCAGTCATTTTGTTATATTACTATATATTTGTTCCCATAGCAACTGTAGAATCACCACAAGAGTAATGGCTGCGTCCGAAACCGCCGACTACTCAGTAGGTACTGCATTTGAATTTAAACGTACTACTCAGCTGTTAGAATAGAATGTTCTATACAGTATGAATGTAACTCGGACGTACTACATCCGCCATTTTGTTATAATCACATGACCTACCCAGATGTGTTTCGTCGCTTCACTCCCATTCATGAATTCTCTTGTGAGGCATCATGGGATAGCGCAGCATCCATCCGATGCGCACTTCAGAATCTTGCTGAAAGTAGTAAGTCATCCGGGTACTTCTCGCATACTGATTTTCGAATTATATGAATTCTGACATACTACTCGGCTCGCATACTGATTTTAGCATACTATATAGTATGGAAGTATGCGGTTTCGGATGCAGCCAATGACTATAGGTGTAGTATTACCATAGCAACTGTAGAATCACCACAAAAGAGTAATGACTATAGTTGTTGTGTTACCATAGCAACTGTAGAATCACCACAAAAGATCACTATAGTTACTATAGCAACTGTATAATCACCACAAAAGAGTAATGACTATAGTTGTTACCATAGACACTGTAAAATCCCCACAAGCGTAATGACTTTAATTGTTGTGTTACCATAGCAACTGTAGAATCACCACAAAAGATCACTATAGTTGTTGTGTTACCATAGCAACAGTAGAATCACCACAAAAGATCACTGTAGTTGTTACCATAACAACTGTAGAATCCCCACAAAAGATCATTACAGTTGTTGTGTTACCATAACAACTGTAGAATCACCACAAAAGATCACTATAGTTGTTACCATAGCAACTGTCTAATCACCACAAAAGATCACTACAGTTGTTGTGTTACCATAACAACTGTAGAATCACCACAAAAGATCACTATAGTTGTTACCATAGCAACTGTCTAATCACTACAAAAGATCACTACAGTTGTTGTGTTACCATAACAACTATAGAATCACCACAAAAGATCACTATTGTTGTTGTGTAACCATAGCAACTGTAGAGTTACAGATTAATTCAACTACTCTACTATACACTCTACAGATTTCAGTGTTGTTTTAACCCAGCATTGGGTCAAACATGGACAAACCCAACAGTTGGTTTAATTTTAATAATTAAATTTGAATTAGAAAACTTTTTTTTTACTTGGGTCAAATATGGACAAATCCCAAGTAAAAAAGATATTTATTTAAATTAAATGATTAAAATTAAACCAACGGTTGGGTTTTTGACTCAACATTGGCTTACTTCCACCCAGCATTTTTTACTACAGTAAACTGTGATGTACTTTAGTTTAATATACTCTGTAGAAAACCACTGTATAGACCAATTACCATGTTTGTAAACATTCAGGATGCGCATGCAGCGAGGTTGCAAAAAAAGCGGGAGCGCTGCTAGCATTTACAGCAAGGGAATGTCAGCGATGCGGTCCAGAGTTTGTTGTTGTCTTGGAAATACATTATATTGATTACATATTATATATATTATTCACATAATGCTTTCAGCGTATTATAACAGCTCGTCACCCAGTGATAAGCACAGTTATTCAGCAAAATTAACGTTAAAGTGAGCGGCGTTCCTCTGACAGGTCCATTTGCGATAGCACCCTCCCAATGGATATTGGATAAGACCAAATGGCAAAGAATCCAGCCCGAAGTACCAGCGCAATCTCAAGGCAATTTGTAACTTTTTGATTTAGTGGCTAATTCGTATGAATTTGTACGATCTAATTCGTACAAATTAGTACGATTTGCTCTCTCATGAAACTCCAAGTGATTTTACAAGAGAGAGGTTAAAGGCCTACAAGTCATTGGATACCAACAATTGTGTTCTGTGTGGTCATGTGCAAGAAATCATGTTCCATGATTACCAGATTCAAAACTATGTAGTGCTAAAAACCGAGGTTCTGCCGAGCCAAAGACAAGGAAAGAAGACGGAGCTGTACAAGGCCTGAGGAATCATCAACAAGCAAAACAACTGCATTCTGACAGCGAATTACACCTGTACAGCAGGATATGTGACCTTACACTTTCACATTTAATTTTAAGCATTCCGTGTCCGCAATTTAATGAACCATATGTTTTGCTGAAATTATTGCTGCATGCAATCAAAAACGAGTAATGTGTATGATTCAGCATAGCGTCAACTTACCTGATATAACATGAGAACTGCAGAGTTCAGCATTTTTAATTAGGTCCTCACTTCATTCAGCTCCCTTTTAGCTAAAGACGCCTGCAGTTGGCATTAAAGCAGTGTGGTGTACGGTAAAAGTTAAGTTTTCTATTTTTGGACTTTTTGCAACCGGCAACCTGTGTGACGTAGGTTGGTAATTCGCCTGTTGGGTCATTTGCTTATACTACTACACATGTGTTACCATAGCAACTGTGGAATCACCACAAAAGATCACTATAGTTGTTGTGTTACCATAGCAACTGTGGAATCACCACAAAAGATCACTTTAGTTGTTGTGTTACCATAGCAACTGTGGAATCACCACAAAAGATCCCTATAGTTGTTGTGTTACCATAGCAACTGTGGAATCACCACAAAAGATCACTATAGTTGTTGTGTTACCATAGCAATTGTGGAATCACCACAAAAGATCACTATAGTTGTCGCGTTACCATAGCAACTGTAGAATCACCACAAAAGATCCCTATAGTTGTCGTGTTACCATAGCAACTGTAGAATCACCACAAAAGATCACCATTGTTGTCGTGTTACCATAGCAACTGTAGAATCACCACAAAAGATCACCATTGTTGTCGTGTTACCATAGCAACTGTAGAATCACCACAAAAGATCACTATTGTTGTTGTGTTACCATAGCAACTGTGGAATCACCACAAAATATCACTATAGTTGTTGTGTAACCATAGCAACTGTAGAATTACCACAAAAGATCACTATAGTTGTGTTACCACAGCAACTGTGGAATCGCCACAACATATCACTAATTGTTGTTACCATAGCAACTGTGGAATCACCACAAAAGATCAATTACTTTAGTTGTTATGTTATCATAGCAACTGTGGAATCACCACAAAAGATCACTATTGTTGTTGTGTTACCATAGCAACTGTGGAATCACCACAAAAGATCACTATAGTTGTTGTGTTACCACAGCAACTGTAGAATCGCCACAACAGATCACTATAGTTGTTGTGTTACCATAGCAACTGTGGAATCACCACAAAAGATCAATTACTTTAGTTGTTATGTTACCATAGCAACTGTGGAATCACCACAAAAGATCACTATTGTTGATGTTACCATAGCAACTGTAGAATCACCACAAAAGGTCACTATACGTAGTTGTTGTGTTAGCATAGCAACTGTGGAACTACAGATTAATTTAACTGCTCTACTATACACTACAGATTTCTGGTTGTTTGGGTCAAATATGGACAGACCCAACTGTTGATTTAATTTTAATAATTACATTTGAATTAGAAATCTTTTTTTACTTGTCCATATTTAACCCAATGCTGAGTTAAAACAACCCAGCACATTTTAGAGTGCAGTATGGTTAAAACATACAGTATTACAGTATTTACTATAAATGGCCATAGTATTTTTTCATCTGAGTTACTTTGCTTATCTGAAAACCCTCATTTATTTATTAGTTTTGTCTGATGTTGTAGTGTAAAATGAGGCTACTGTATGTGTGTATTGTAGACAGAGAACATCAGAGGATACTTTTGATAGTGTGTCCAATCGCACTGTGATCAAGACAGGATGCAGATTAAGTGAAGCAGGTTCTGGAACACTTATAAAATCAGCAGATCTCCTCCATATCACTCTCTGCTTCCTCAGCGGCTCCGTCTCCATCCTCATGGCCCTGAACTCCTGCTGCTGCTGCTGCTGGCCCTGAGATCCCAATCAAACACACTGATAAACCCATCCCTGCTCAACCGGTTCTACAATAACACCATTATAGTAAAGACGTTCTCAGATGCCTTCATGCTGAGCGCAGACATACACAATACACTTCATTTGTGACGTATGGAAAACTGTTTCTGAGTCCATCGCAATGCACTGTAAAAAGCAATTAGTTGACTTTACTTAAAAAAGAGAGTAAACTCAATGCCTTATAATTATTAAGTAAACAAACTGTACTCACCGGCCACTTTATTAGGTACACCTTACTAGTACCGGGTTGGACCCCTTTTGCATTCAGAACTGTCTTAATCCTACGTGGCAGAGATTCAACAAGCTACTGGAAATATTCCTCAGAGATTTTGCTCCATGTTGACATGATAGCATCACGCAGTTGCTGCAGATTTGGCTGCACATCCATGATGCCAATCTCCCGCTCCACCACATCCTAAAGGTGCTCTATTGGATTGAGAGCTGGTGACTGTGGAGGCCGTTTGAGTACAGTGAACTCATTGCCATGTTCAAGAAACCAGTCTGAGATGATTCAGGCTTTATAATGCTTTATAATATATATGGTGTGTTATCCTGCTGGAAGTAGCCATCAGAAGATGGAGACACTGTGGTCATAAAGGGATGGACATGGTCAGCAACAATACTCAGGTAGGCTGTGGTGTTGACACGATGCTCAATTGGTACTAATGGACCCAAAGTGTGCCAAGAAAATATCCCCCACACCATTACACCACCACCACCAGCCTGAACCGCTGATACAAGGCAGGATGGATCCATGCTTTCATGTTGTTGAGGCCAAATTCTGACCCGACCATCCGAATGTGTCAGCAGAAATGGAGACTCATCAGACCAGGCAACGTTTCTCCAATCTTCTCTTGTCCAGTTTTGGTGAGCCTGTGTGAATTGTAGCCTCAGTTTCCTGTTCTTAGCTGACAGGAGCGGCACCCGGTGTGGTCTTCTGCTGCTGTAGCCCATCCGCCTCAAGGTTGGACGTGTTGTGTGTTCAGAGATGCTCTTCTGCAGACCTCGGTTGTAACGAGTGCTTATTTGAGTTATGTGCCTTTCTATCAGCTGGAACCAGTCTGGCCATTCTCCTCTGATCTCTGGCATCAACAAGGCATTTGCGCCCACAGAACTGCCGCTCACTGGATATTTCCTCTTTTTCAGACCATTCTCTGTTAACCCTAGAGATGGTTGTGCGTCCAATCCGAGTAAAATTAGCATTTTTCTGAAATACTCAGAGCAGCCCGTCTGGCACCAACAACCATGCCACGTTCAAAGTCACTTAAATCCCCTTTCTTCTCCATTCTGATGCTCACTTTGAACTGAAGCAGATCGTCTTGACCATGTCTACATGCCTAAAAGCATTGAGTTGCTGCCATGTGATTGGCTGATTAGAAATTTGTGTTAACGAGCGGTTGGGCAGGTGTACCTAATAAAGCGGCCAGTGAATGTATATAAAAATAATTTATGCAAACAATAGAGTAAGATAAACCTTTTAGTTCTGCAGTGGGAAATTAAATTAGGCATTAGATTGACACCTATACAAACAAAATCACACAATAAAGAATATTAAAAACGCACCCCAGCATGCTTCATAATAAATTCAAAAATAAAATAATAATAAAAACAAAAATAATAATAATTATTAGAAGCATATGTGTTTGTGAATGAGTGTGTATGGGTGTTTCCCAGTACTGGGTTGTGGCTGGAAGGGCATCCGCTGCGTAAAACATATGCTGGAATAGTTGGTGGTTCATTCCACTGTGGCGACCCCTGATAAATAATGAACTAAGCTGAAGGAAAATGAATGAATGAATGAATTAAAATGAACGTAGCCATGTTAAATCCTTCACTCAATGAGGTATTTACATAACTAATAAGACAAAAAGTACAAAAGTAGCAAACACATTGCTTTAAACGGTCATTAATCTGTATATACAGCATTTAGAGCTCTGGCATCAGGCAGTTCTCAGAAAATAACATTATCCTGAATTAGTTTTTGATGTGTTTTTAAAGGAAACAAAGGTTATACAGTGTGTTTCTAATTGCAGAGCTCCTCTATTTAAAAAGAAAAAGAAAAAAAGTCTCAGCCAGGTGAGAAAAAGTAATGCAAAAGTACCTCAAAAGTAACGCATTAATGCATTACTTACCATAAAATGTAACTAAGTAACGCAACATTCTAATGCATTACTTTGAGAAGTAACTTTCCCCAATACTGAAGACTATTTTTTGTCACATATGCTTTTTATTTTTCTCTTTATTACTAGAGGAGACGTCTATAAGTGTGTGTGTGAGGTATGTGCAAATTATCGCAGCGTTCAGCTCAGAAGCGCCTGTGTAATTGGTTTGGGGCCAGAGCGCCGTCAGAGCGAGTATGAACGAGGTGTTTTCTGATGAAGACGAGAGCAGATAGAGCGAGAGACGGAGAGAATGATGCAGAGAAGAGATGAGTGTGTGTGTGTGTGTTGGAGAACCGAACGTGTTGCATGAAGGAGAATCGAGACGGTGGAATGCGACAGTGAATTAATAAGTATATGAGCATCATTCTATTTGCTAACATTTAAAGATATTTTCTAGCAGTTAAAGGCGAAATAAAACATTATGACAATTTTTCAAACACACTTCATTGAACATCTACACAGACATCACCTATACACTATATAACTGCAGGTTAACTGTTTATATATTACAACTTTAACTGTTAAAGCTATTAGTTAGGGCGACAAGGTGACGCAGTGGTTAGCACTGTCGCCTCAAAGCAAGAAGTTCGCTGATTCAAGTCCCGGCTGGGTCAGTTGGCGTTGGAGTTTGCATGTGTTGGCGTGGGTTTCCTCCAGGTGCTCCGGTTTCCCCCACAGTCTAAACACATGCGCTATAGGGGAATTGATGAACTAAATTGGCTGTAGTGTATGAGTGTGAATGGGAGTGTATGGGTGTTTCCCAGTGATGGGTTGCAGCTGGAAGGGCATCCGCTGTATAAAACATATGCTGGATAAGTTGGCGGTTCATTCCGCTGTGGCGACCCCTGATGAATAAAGGGACTAAGTCGAAAAGAAAATGAATGAATGAATGTTTAGAAATGTGCTGAGAAAATCTTCTCTCTGTTAAACAGAAATTGGGGGAATTAAAATTGAACAGGAGGGGGAATAATTCTGACTTCAGTTGTATATGTCGGTTTATATTGTTGTGTTGTAGCAGAAATAACAATATACAATATCTATATGATTAAATATTTGATAAATATAAACAATAAAAGGTGACACGGTGGCGCAGTGGTTAGCACTGTTTCCTCACAGTAAGAAGGTCGCTGGTTTGAGTCCCGGCTGGGTCAGTTGGCGTTTCTGTGTGGAGTTTGCATGTTCTCTCCGTGTTGGCGTGGGTTTTCTCCGGGTGCTCCGGTTCCCCCCACAGTCCAAACACATGCACTTTAGAGGAATTGATGAACTAAATTGGCCGTAGTGTATGAGTGTGTGAGAATGAGTGTGTATGGGTGTTTCCCAGTACTGGGTTGCACCTGGAAGGGCATTTGCTGCATAAAACATATGCTTAAATAGTTGGCGATTCATTCCGCTGTGGCGGCCCCTGATGAATAAAGGGACTAAGCCGAAGGAAAACGAATGAATTAACATTAAAACACATAGAAAAGTTTTTTCCTTCTAGTATTTGTAATGCATGTTTATTAAATCATCCAATCACAGCTCTTAAAAATATTAAAGGGCACCTACTATGCAAAAATCCCTTTTATGTGGGGTTTAAAGACAGTTGTGTGTCAGCAGTGTGTGAATATCTCCAGCCTCTAATGGTAAACAATAATGAATTGAATTTGTTATAATCAGACTTGATATAAACAGTCTGCAGAAACACTTTGATTGACGCTCTCCCTTTGTACGTGTCATCAGAGGGGGAAAGCCCCGCCCACTAATGCCCATTTCTCCTTCGTAAGCATAAACAGCCCTGAGTGAGAAGCAGCCATTCGCCATTAGAGTTTTGAATCTGCTGCTATGCTGACGCACAGGCGTCTGTAGCTCCGCCCTCTTCTGAAAAAGAGCACAAGCTCATTTGAATTTAAAGTGACAGTCACTAAAATGACACAAATAGGATCAAAGCCTAAAAGGGTCAGTTTCAGAGGTATAAAACATTATCAGTGTGGTATTTTGAGCTGAAACTTAACTTAGCTTCAGCTGAATATTTAAACTTTAAACTTTTGCAGTGCTTTAAATTCTTGCATTAAACTGTATAATGCAAATGCACATTTTATTGAATTTCTTAAGATGTTCTTGACAAGCTCCTGACATGAAAGCTGAGCACAAACACACTCACGCATATGATGCATTATTGTGTTGAATTTTACCCGCTCTCTGATGGATGGATACATGTCCTCATGTGGCTCTGTGGGCTCCTGTGGGGGTCGGCGGCCCCGTGTGGCCCCTCTTCCTCTGGGTCAGAGCGCAGCCAGACCCCCTGTCTCCAGGAAGAGCATTTCAAAAGAGCATCCATCGGAGGATCAGACGGAAAACACTGACAGATCCAGACCTGGACAAAGAGGACAAAATCTGAGAAATGAGGAAACGGCTCAAACAAGTGACACACACACACACACAATGAACAGTTGAAGGCAGGAATTTTTCACAGTATTTCCTATAATATTTTTTCTTCTGGAGAACGTCTTATTTGTTTTAGAAAAAAGCAGTTTTTCATTTTTTAACCCATTTTAAGGTCAATATTATTAGCCCCCTTAAGCTATATTTGTTTTGTATTGTCTACAGAACAAACCACTGTTATACAATGACCCTAATTACCCTAACTTTACCCTAATTAACCTAGTTAAGCCTTTAAATGTCACTTTAAGCTGAATACTAGTGTCTTGAAGAATATCTAGTCTAATATTATGTGCTGTCATCATGACAAAGATAGTTTACACTACCTGACAGTAATCGTGGTGGATCCCAGTTGTAAGAGCAACAAATAATAACTCAACTTCTATTCATTTGTGAAAGTGTCAGAAGGTGGATTTCTCTGCTGAATCATCTGTTGATCTGCATCCCAATCATCACCAATTCTGCAGAAGACCTACTGGAACCAGCATGGACCAAGATTCTCACAGAAATCAGTCAAGTTTGGTGAAGGAGAAATCATGGTTTGGGGTTTACATTCAGTATGGGGGCGTGCGAGAGATCTGCAGAGTGGATGATCAACATCAACAGCCTGAGGTATCAAGACATTTGTGCTGCCCATTACATTACAAACCACAGGAGAGGGACAATTCTCCAGCAGGATAGCGCTCCTTCTCATACTTCAGCCTCCACATCAAAGCTCCTGAAAGCAAAGAAGGTCAAGGTGCTCCAGGATTGGCCAGCCCAGTCACCGGACATGAACATTATTGAGCATGTCTGAGGTAAGATGGAGGAGGCATTGAAGATGAACACAAAGAATATTGATGAACTCTGGGAGTCCTGCAAGACTACTGTCAGGGAGTGTAGAGCTGTATAATTCAGCAGCTCAGATCATTTGTAGATTAGTGAGTGGTGTGAAGTATCAAATTACAAATACCTAAATCACTATAAACGAGCAGTTTTTTCCCCAAGAATTGTAATTTAGTAAGTAGTTTTAAAAATGTGTTCATTTTATTTGAGAGCATTTTAGTGCCGTATCAATAAAATAACCTGCAGTCATAACTTTAGATGTTTATTTTATTCTTGTCTACAGTCTCATGATTCCTGTCCAATAAACCCTGCAAAGAAAAATGGCATCAATAAGACTGACCCTAAAGACACGGACGCTTTACTAATGCAGCAAAAATGGACATTCAAAGTCTTCATTCATTCATTCATTCATTCATTCTCTTTTCGTCTTAGTCCCTTTATTAATACGGGGTCGCCACAGCGGAATGAACCACAACTTATCCAGCACATGTTCTACGCAGCGGATGCCCTTCCAGCCGCAACCATACCTGTCAACCCTCCCGTTTATCCCGGGATTCTCCCGTATTTTACAGTTCTATCCCGCTATCATCCCGTGAAGGTATTTTCCCGTATTTCTCCTGTATTTTCAGTCTTTCTCTGAAGCGTGGCAATAAACATTAAAGAGCAGCAACCCATACCGCCAAACCACCAGGGGCCGCCCTTTGCTCTTAAATGTGAGTCCGTTCTGTGCTTTCGCTTTGTTTATGCATGAAAACACTATGAAATAAATATAAAAACGGCGGGATTTTCTTTCCTTTTATTACAGGTGCCATCTCCCCTTCATATGCAGTGTTCAAAACAGTCATATAGCGGTGCGTGACTGTCAGCTGACGCGCTCCATAGTGATAATAGAGGCTGTTTCCCAAACAGATTCTGTACATGCGATTTGAAACGGAGCGAAAGTCTGGGTTTTGGGTGCGTGTTTAAACAGACATTTGCACATAATTAATAATAATAATATCTAAAGATGTCGATCTTAGTGAGGTTTTTTTTCAAATACAACTAATTTCGTCCTAAATGAGCATAAAAAGTTAGGAAAGCAATTGAATGCTTTCATTATAATTTTAGATGGTTGCATTTTTAAAGTGACACCTGTTATTTAATGTAATCAAACAAAAAAAAATGTGTTGCTCTTTAATCAGAATGTTATACAGTGAAGAAACGGCTGATGAGATTTGATAGCTTGATCTTATTTCATTATAATAGCTATTAATTTTAATAAGCTGTTTGCTAATGTATTTGCTGCTAATGTATACTATTTATTTTTGCTTTTGTAAATAATAATAATAAAACATATTACTGACCATTTAACTGTTTATTTACAATGAAACAGCTCAAAATCAACATATTTAGTAATTTGGGGATTTTTTAAGGAGGGTGGGGGGAATCCCTTATTATGGTGGGCATATCCCTTATTTTCACATCCCAATGTTGACAGGTATGGCCGCAACCCATCTCTGGGAAACATCCATACACACTCATACACACTCATACACTACGGACAATTTAGCCTACCCAATTCACCTGTACCGCATGTCTTTGGACTGTGGGGGAAACCGGAGCACCCGGAGGAAACCCACACGAATGCAGCGAGAACATGCAAACTCCACACAGAAACGCCAACTGACCCAGCCGAGGCTCAAACCAGCAACCTTCTTGATGTGAGACGACAGCACTACCTACTGCGCCACTGGGTCGCCCCTCAAAGTCTTCAAAAATATGCAAAATCCTCACGAGCAGCGACTGAGAGACTGTTTAGAAGATGATGATAATGAAGATGTCAACTTTATGAGCACAGAAATCACCAAATAGTCTTAAACAATCACTAAATGCACTACAGAATGTTACGTTTTCACACACACATGACATGCATTTACTCATATATGTACTGACTGATATACTGTGACCACTATGCAGTTGGTACAGTGTCAGATCATATGTCAAGGTTTTGCTATGCAGTTGTTAGGCTGATCTGGACAGTTATCAGAGTTTTGCGATGCAGTTGCTGGAGTATTTCCTCTGGTTGCTTTGCAGTTTTGAGGCTTTTCAATGTATGTCTATGCAAAAAGCGATCCCACACATCCCTCTCTGCACTGAAGTTCTCTTCAGATGTGATTGACCTTTGTTTGTTGGCACGTGTTGGTATGTGTGCGTGTGATGAAATTAAGAGCGATCAATGCTCGCAGTGCTGTCTGACATCTCTTCTCTCAGGTATGTACTCTGCTGTTATCTGGACAGCATGTTATCTTGCTGAGCCAATCGTCTCCGAATCAGAGACCCGCGTGAGTGTCTATAGACAGAGCTGCTCGAGTGTGAGTGTGTTTGATCACTGCTATCTGTCAGTGTGTGTGTGTGTGTTTGGAGAGCTGCTCTGATCACCTCATCTACAGCTCTGACAAGATTGGAGAGGATTATTCGACTACGATCTGAACAATCACATGATATCTCTTTAATATCTCGGATGTTTCAGAAATGAGAGTAAACGGACACTTCGACAAAGCTGTCATCAGTATGCAGAAGTGTGTATCTTTGCATACTACATGTCTGTCGAATGCTTAATTCTGACTGGACCCTTGATTCTGGTCGGACCCTTTGTGCTGAACCAATACTTTCTTTGCTGTGTATTTATGTCTATTAAATGTATAATTGTGTATATTTATGTTTAATATTGTTTGTGTATATAACACGTTTTCTATTTATTGACTATATAATGTTTTTCTAAACATTTATTTTATGCAATAAGAATATATTTATGTTTTCATGTTTATTAAAATATTAAGTATTCAATATAAAGATTAGTTCATATATAAATGTGTAATAAATAAATTAATAAACCGTAACACACATCATTCTTCATCACTACGTTTTACTACTGGGCTGATGAATGTTTGATTCTGATTGGCTGATGAGCATTCTAAGGTGTGCCGTTATTTTGAGGAATGTTTATTTCCAGAACTTTTACACTCTCTGTTCCTAAACAAAATATAGAAATAAATACAAAAAAATGTGTTGTTTTACACTTTATTTACACATTATATGACATACCGCAAGTCGGTTGAAAACTTGATTCTGTCACGGTTGCAGGTTGTGCACACTTCCTGGTGTGTCTCTGTTATTGTCACGTGGTTTTGTTTTGTTAGTCATGTGCGCTGTAGTAGCGTTGTGTTTTGATCACGTGTTGTTGATCAGCTGCACCCATCATTCCTGTCAGCTGTATTTAATTATCTCTCCTATATATGTGCTTGACGTTCTTTTGTACCTTGTCAGTTCGTTATTTGTTCATTGTTGCTCTGTGTCTCATTAGGACGCTCGGTATATGTTTTGGACCTGCCAGCCGTCCCGAGTATCTTTTAGATCTGGACTTGTCTGGACATCCTGTTCTCTTTCGCACTATTTTCTGTTTTGATCCTATTATTTTTTGTCACCGGCCAATAAAAGACCTTGCATTTGGATCCTCGTTTTTGTGATTTCTGAAGAGCGTGACAGATTCTGATTGGCTGATGAACACTCTAAGGCATACCGTTATTTCGAGATGGGTTTATTTCCAGAACCTTTACATTCTCTGTTCCTAAATAAATTCTAATAATAAATGCAACAAAAATGTGTTGCTTTACACTTTATATGACATTGATTCTGAATATACTGTATCTGTTAAATGCTTGATTCTGATTGGCTGATGAGAATTCTAAAGCGTGCCATTTTTTTTGAGGTAGGTTTATTTCCAGAACATTTACACTATCGGTTTCTAAAAAGTATAATAATAAATACAGCAAAAAATGTGTTGCTTTACACTTTATATGACATTATACCACAGATCTGTTGAATGCTTGATTCTGATTGGCTGATGAACATTTGAAAGTGTGCCGTGATTTTGAGATACATTCTCTGTTCCTAAAAAAATTGTAATAATAAACACAACAAAAAAAGTGTTGCTTTACACTTTATATGACATTTGACTAAATTATATGTGTTGAATGCATTCTAAGGTGTGCTGTCATTTTGAGGAAGGTTTATTTCCAGAACATTTACACTCTCTGTTCCTAAAACATTAATAATAAATACAACAAAAATGTATTGCAATTAAATTTAAATTTAAATGTAAAATTATATGACATTATACCACATATATGTGTTGAATGCTTAATTCTGATTGGCTGATGAGCATTCTAAAGCATGCATTATTTTGAGGTAGGTTTATTTCCAGAACCTTTACACTCTCTGTTCCAAAAAAAAAAAAAATACTATACACAACAAAAAATGTGTTGCTGTACACTTTTTATGACTTTATACTGCAGGTATGTTAAACGCCTAAATCTGATTGGCTGATGAGCAGTCTAAGGTGCGCCGGTGTTTTGAAGAAGGTTTTTTCCAAAATGTTTACATTCTCTGTGCCTGAAAAATAATAATAATACAACAAATATGTGTTGCTCTACACATTATATGACATTATACCAAAGGCTTGTTGAATGCTTGATTCTGATTGGCTGATGAGCGTTCTAAGGTGTGCCGTTATTTTGAGGTAGGTTTATTTCCAGAACCTTTACACTCTCTGTTCCTAAATAAATTATATTAATTAATACAACAAAAACGTGTTGCTTTACACTTTATATAATATTTTACTAAACTACTGTATATGTGTTGAATGCTTGATTCTGACTGGCTGATGAGCATTCTAAGGTGTGCAGCTTATTTCCAGAACCTTTACACTCCCTGTTCCTAAGTAAATTATAATAATAAAGACAACATAAATGTGTTGCTTTACACTTTATATGATATTATAGCAAGGGTCTGTTGAATGCTTGTTTCTGATTGTCTGATGAGCGTTCTAAGGTGTGCCGTTATTCTGAGGGAGGTTTATTTCCAGAACCTTTACATTCTCTGCTCCTAAGTAAATTAAAATAATAGACACAACAAAAATGTGTTGCTTTACACTTTAAATGCCAGTGCTTAATTTGTAAATGAATAATTTCCGGAACAAAACCAGGAAATAAAAGTTACCGTGACCGATGTCCACCACACAATTTCAGTTTTTTCCAGAACATGACGTCATTAAATGGTGATAGTGCAAAACAAGAGCATCACATTTCTGAACAGTCTTTTAATATTTTGTGCCATATAACGTTATAGGTCATTCATTCATTCATTCATTTTCTTGTCGGCTTTGTCCCTTGCGGGGTCGCCACAGCGGAATGAACCGCCAACTTATCCAGCACGATTTTACGCAGCGGATGCCCTTCCAGCCACAACCCATCTCTGGGAACTTCCACACACACATTCACACTCATACACTATGGACAATTAGCTTACCCAATTCACCTGTACTGCATGTCTTTGGACTGTGGGGGAAACCGGAGCACCCGGAGGAAACCCACGCGAACCCAGGGAGAACATGCAAACTCCACACAGAAACGCCAACTGACCCAGCCCAGCCGAGGTTCGAACCTGCGACCCAGCGACGTTCTTGCTGTGAGGCAACAGCACTACCTACTGCGCCACTGCGTTGCCCGTTATAGGTCAGTCATGGATAATAAAAACATGTAGCTACAAACATAAAACGTATGAACAATCTCACTTCAGTTTAATCAGGCTCATAACCAGATTTACTCGTGGTTTTAAAAAATTAAAATATGCTTGACTGCCTCTTTGCCACTTTGTAATTACAAATATTATTTAGGCAGGCCACTATGCCATTATTTATTTTCGCTGCTCACTGTGCGCGAAACAACAATCACCAACCAATGCGAGTGATTGTAAACATAAGAAAGCTGATTGGCTGAAAATATTGTTGAGGGCCGTCATGTGTGTGTGCGTGCACACACAATCAATACAGCCTTCGCTTGCGCTCATTCTCTCTTTCTCACACAAACACACGCGTGCACAAGCTTAGGTTTTCGCCGCGCACAAGTTAATGCCCGATCCATTAAAATAAATACCGGAATGCAAAACACAAATATCTGACATTATCCGAAATAAGATCCGGCTCATATTAAGCGCTGATTATACCACATATATCTGTTGAATGCTTGATTCTGATTGGCTGACGAGCATTCTAAGGTGTGCGGTTTATTTCCAGAACCTTTAGACTCTCTGTTCCTAAAAACATTATAAAAATAAAGCAACAAAAATGTCTTGCTGTACACTTTATATGACAGGTTTGTTGAATGCTTGATTCTGATTGGCTGATGAGCATTCTAAGGGGGTGCCATAATTGTTAGATAAAAGCACATCTAAGTGTGGTTTATTTATAAACTAATTTCGAGAGGATCACGTGCTTATGATCAACACGGCTGGCACCTTATCAGCTCTGTAATCTGCCCTATTAGATGATTACGGACACACTATAAATAACCAGAGATTTCACTCCAGTTATCTTCGTCTCGAAGTTCCCCCCCTCCTTCCACCCCTACTTCCACCCTTTCCTATAGGGCGACACGGCGGCCCAGTGAATAGCACTGTTGCCTCACAGCAAGAACGCCACCAGTTCAACCTCCCATTGAGCCGGTTGGCGTTTCTGTGCGGAGTTTTCATGTTCTCCCCGTGTTCGCGTGGGTTTCCCCCGGGTTCCCCGGTTTCCTCCCACCGTCCAAAAACATACACCATAGCCAATCGACTAAACCAAATTATTGCCTAAAGACAACCTTAGTTTACACTTTTCACACGGAGATAAGCGGGGGGAGTTCTCGAGACCTTCCTGAGCTCGAACTTCCCTCTCGTCCTTCTAACGGGAGGGAGCCCCGGGCTCGAGGATATACGAGCTCAGGGCTCTCTCCCGGGACAGCATGCCAATTACGCTTTATTGATCATCAGCTAAGTGTGAACTCTTGAAAGTAGTTCCGGCAGATTTTGAGCGCATTACAGCTTTAGATCACTCCGTTGAATGATCCGAGTTATTTCACAGCTACAACAGTCAAAAATCACATCAGAACACAACAAAAGGCTTACTTTGATGTTTTACTAATCCACTAAAAACCCACTAGCATCTCCAGCGCTATGAAAGAGTAATCTGAGTGTCACGGTTGCAGGTTTGTGCGTTATTCGGAAGTCTGTTTTGTCACGTGGGTTTGTTTTGTTTTGATCGTCCTCGTGTGTTGTTATGCCTGATCACGTGTTTGTGGTACTCAGCTGCTTAATTAGGTAGACAGCTGAGACTCATTCTCGTGTCTATATCTGGGCAACGCTTCTATGTTTCAGTGTCAGTTCGTTGTTCGTTAATGTGTCTCTGTGTGCACTCAGGACTACAAGGAGAGACTGCTCTGTTGGACCCTGGTTTCCGCCTGTCTGTTTCCCGTCCGTCCTCGCCGGTTTCTCTGTGTTGTTGTCACTTCTTTAATATAGTTTATTTTTGACTGCGTCAAATAAACTTTCTTTCACTTGCAAATTGGATCTATCCCTGAATCTTATTTCAACGTAACAGAACGAACTGACCTTATCATGGATCCAGCGAGTGTGTCCCAGCAGATATCCGAGTTTGTCACGCTCAGCAACTCCAGAATTGATCAACAGGATGAGGCACTGGCTACCACTGCTCAGGCCATTCAGACTTTGGTCGGCCAGGTTTCCTTGCTCACCAACCAGGTTCAACAGCTGGCTACTAGAGCGGTGCAAGGAGAGGCCGCACCAGCTCCAGCAGTGTTGCCTGCACCGGTGGTTGCTAGCCGCCCCGCTGAGCCTCGCCTTCCTCCACCGACCGGTTATGCCGGTGAACCTCACTTGTGTCGGGCCTTTTTATCCAAGTGTTCCCTGTACATGACACTGCAACCATCATTGTTTCCCACAGAGCAGTCTAAGGTTGCCTTTGTAATCACACTCCTTTCCGGAAAGGCAGCTCTGTGGGGGACTACAGCTTGGGAACAAAAGTTGCCTTGCTGCTCTACGTTTGAACTGTTCTCCAAGGAACTCAAGAAGATTTTTGATCGGGCCGCTTCTGGGAGAGAGGCCGCTCGAGTCCTTGCAGAGCTCCGTCAGGGAAATCGTAGCGTGGCAGACTACTCCATCGAGTTCCGCACCTTGGCGGCTGAATGTGGCTGGAACGCGGAGGCACAGTGGGACATGTTTCTGCATGGGTTGTCGGATCGTCTTCAGGATGAGGTTTATACATTGGACCTTCCTAAGACTCTGGACGAGTTGGTCGATCTGGCGATTCGAGTGGACGCCAGACTTCTTCGCAGAGCGAGCCGCACACAGCAGAGAGGATATTCTGGTCCAGTTCCTGATCTTCCTGCGTTGGCTATGGCGGCGGAAGTGGAGAGCATTGACCCGGAACCGATGCAGGTGGGCAGATCCCGTCTGTCCGTGCAGGAGAAGCGTCGTCGGAGAAACGAGGGACTCTGCCTGTACTGCGGTGGCGCGGGACATCGCGTAAATTCTTGCCCGGTAAAAGACAACACCCATCAGTAGGTAAGAGGTTACTGATGGGTGAAATCACTCAAGAGAAACCCTCTGTGGCGGCTACCTTGCTGTCCGTTACTTTGACATGGGGCTCCGGAACCCAAAACACCCACGCCCTTATTGATTCCGGGGCAGAGGGGAACTTCATCGACTCTAGTTTCGCTTTCAGTTGTAAACTTCCGGTTATCGCTCTTTCTCAACCCATTGCAGTACGCGCCCTTAGCGGTCTTTCTCTTCCCACCATCACTCACTCCACTAAGCCCATAAAACTTATTACGTCCGGAAATCACATTGAACATATATCATTTTTTTTAACAGACTGTGCTAACACACCAGTGGTTTTAGGTCATCCTTGGTTGGTTCTCCACAAACCTCATATAAATTGGGGTCTCAGCACAATATTTTCGTGGAGTGAGAAATGTCATGAGTCTTGTCTTTTGTCTGCTCGTTCTGCTGTGTCTTGTTCTGTGTTTCAGGAGGAGCGCATGGACCTGTCAAACGTGCCCAGTGAGTACCTCGACCTGAAGAGAGTGTTCAGTAAGTCTCGAGCTGCTTCTCTTCCTCCTCATCGTCCCTATGACTGTGCTATAGATTTACTGCCAGGGACGTCTCCGCCTAAAGGCAAGTTATACTCTCTTTCCATTCCTGAGAGGGAGGCCATGGAGAAATATATTTCTGATTCTCTAGCGGCCAAGATCATCCGCCCTTCTTCTTCACCGGCGGGGGCGGGGTTCTTTTTCGTGAAAAAGAAAGATGGATCTCTTCGACCTTGCATAGATTATCGAGGGCTGAACAACATCACGGTGAAGAATACGTATCCCTTGCCGTTGATGTCTTCAGCGTTCGAGCGTCTGCAAGGGGCATCTTGTTTCACGAAATTAGATCTCCGCAACGCTTATCATTTGGTCCGCATAAGGGGGGGGGGGCGAGTGGAAAACGGCTTTTAATACCCCCAGGGGGGCATTTTGAATATTGTGTTCTTCCCTTTGGGCTTTCCAACGCCCCCGCAGTTTTCCAAGCACTCGTTAATGACGTGTTGCGAGATATGATAGATCAGTTTATTATGTTTACCTGGATGACATTCTGATTTTTTCCCGTTCTCTCCAGGAACATGTGCAACACGTCAGACGAGTGCTTCAGCGGCTGTTAGAGAATGGGCTTTTTGTCAAGGCGGAGAAATGCGTGTTCCATGCACAGTCTGTTCCCTTTCTAGGACACATTGTGTCGGTCGAGGGGGTGCGCATGGATTCAGAGAAGATTAAGGCTGTGGTAGATTGGCCAATTCCGGAGTCTCGTAAGGCCCGCAGAGATTTCTGGGTTTCGCCAATTTCTACCGGCGTTTTATTCGCAATTTCAGCCAGCTCGCCGCTCCTCTGACGTCATTAACCTCCTCCAAGACTCCCTTCAGGTGGTCGAGTGCTGCACAAGCAGCATTCACAAAATTAAAGGGCAGCTTTGTTTCAGCCCCCATTCTGGTGACTCCTGATCCATCCCGGCAGTTTGTGGTGGAGGTTGACGCGTCAGAGGTGGGGGTGGGCGCTATCCTGTCCCAGCGAGCGTCTTCGGACGACAGAATTCATCCTTGCGCGTTTTTTTCACACCGTTTATCTCCCGCAGAACGAAATTATGACATTGGTAATAGGGAGTTGCTGGCTGTCAAACTTGCTTTGGAGGAGTGGCGTCATTGGTTGGAGGGTTCGGGGGTTCCCTTTATCGTTTGGACCGATCATAAGAACCTTGAATACATCAAGTCCGCCAAACGACTTAGCTCTAGGCAGGCTCGGTGGGCATTATTTTTCGGACGGTTCGACTTTACCATCTCTTATCGACCGGGTTCCAAAAACATCAAACCCGATGCGTTATCTCGTCTTTTTGATTTTTCCGAGCGCAATACGTCTCTTGAACCCATTATTCCTCAGAGGATTTGTGTTTCTGCTGTGACATGGGAGATCGAGAGCAGGGTTCGCACAGCCCTGGAAGGGGTAACGCCCCTGCCCGGATGCCCATCCAGTCGTTTGTTTGTGCCGGTGGAGATTCGGTCTGACGTCATTCGATGGGGACACTCTTCCAAAGTGGCTTGTCATCCGGGGGTGAGTCGTACCTTATTTTTGGTTAAACAACGATTCTGGTGGCCAGCTATGGCACGGGATATACGTGGATTTGTTTTGGCCTGTTCTGTTTGTGCAGTTTCTAAGACTTCTAATCGCCCTCCCGCTGGGCTTCTTCAGCCTCTGTCAGTGCCTTCGAGACCCTGGTCGCACATTTCGCTAGATTTTGTCACAGGTCTCCCCGCCATCTGGTGGCAATACGGCTGTTTTTGACCGTGGTGGACCGGTTTTCGAAGGCTACTCATTTTATTCCTCTGCCCAAATTACCGTCAGCCAGAGAGACAGCGGATGCTGTCATTAATCACGTCTTTCGCATTCATGGCCTCCCGACAGACGTGGTTTCTGACAGGGGGCCTCAGTTTATCTCTAAATTTTGGAGAGAATTCTGTCATTTATTGGGAGCGACTGTAAGTCTTTCTTCTGGTTTTCATCCTCAGAGTAACGGACAGACAGAGCGGGCCAATCAAGATCTCGAGCGTATGTTACGTTGTTTGGTTTCCCAGAATCCCGCCTCTTGGAGTCAGCAGCTCCCATGGGTTGAGTACGCACACAATTCATTACCAGTGTCAGCCACGGGCCTCTCTCCATTTCAGTGTAGTTTAGGTTACCAGCCACCAGTTTTTCCCAGCCTGGAATCCGAAATCGCGGTCCCCTCTGCTCACGCCTTTGTCCAGAGGTGCCGACGCACTGGAGACGGGCCAGACAGACCCTCCTCCAGGTGGTGTGCGCGCACCAAGGCTAAAGCCGATCGCCACCGGTCTAAGCCTCCCGTTTACGTTGTCGGTCAAAAGGTGTGGGCTTTCAACAAAGAACATTCCCTTGCGCTCCGTATGTAATAACTTGCACCTAAATTTATCGGCCCATTCACTGTCATCAAAATCATTAGTCCGGTGGCAGTCCGCCTCAAACTTCCTCCAGCGTACAGGAGAATACATCCCGTTTTTCATGTTTCCAAATTAAAGCCCGTTTTTCATGCGGCCATTAATCCGCCTATGCCGGTTCCCCCCCCCGCCGCGTCTCGTAGATGGGGAGACCGTTTATTCGGTTAAGCGCATTCTGGACTCGAGACGGAGGGGGCGAGGTTTTCAGTATTTGGTGGACTGGGAAGGTTACGGTCCGGAGGAGAGAAGTTGGGTTCCGGCTAAGGGACATATTGGATCACTCTCTTATCGATGATTACAATCGCCAGGTAAATTCTTCAGGGAGCACCAGGAGGTGCTCCTAGGAGAGGGGGTACTGTCACGGTTGCAGGTTTGTGCGTTATTCGGAAGTCTGTTTTGTCACGTGGGTTTGTTTTGTTTTGATCGTCCTCGTGTGTTGTTATGCCTGAATCACGTGTTTGTGGTACTCAGCTGCTTAATTAGGTAGACAGCTGAGACTCATTCTCGTGTCTATATCTGGGCAACGCTTCTTATTTCAGTGTCAGTTCGTTGTTCGTTAATGTGTCTCTGTGTGCACTCAGGACTGACAAGGAGTAGACTGCTCTGTTGGACCCTGGTTTCCGCCTGTCTGTTTCACTCGTCCCGTCCGTCCTCGCCGGTTTTTCTCTGTGTTGTTGTCATCTTCTTTAATATAGTTTATTTTTGACTGCGTCAAATAAACTTTCTTCACATTGCAATTGGATCTTATTCCTGAATCTTATTTCACCGTAACAGTTTTGTGACAGTATAATTCTTATTGATTTGTGATTGTAAGCAGAGCGGCCTAGGAACTCATTGCGAGTGTTGAAGCTGCAAACTATCTTCAGTAAACTTGATTTATTTATTTGAATCTCTGACTCCAGCTCTTCTTCATCTGACAGACTGGTCAATCTTTGGGTTAAAACTGTATAAAACCCCTTCAATAAACAGTTGAAGTCAGAATTATTAGTCCCCCTGAATTATTAGCCCCACTGTTTAATTTTTTTTTTTTCCCAATTTCTGTTTAGGGGACAGAAGATTTTTTCAACACATTTCTAAACATAATAGTTTTAATAACTCATTTCTAATAACTGATTTATTTTATCTCGCCATGATGACAGTAAATAATATTTTACTAGATATTTTTTCAAGACATTTCTATACAGCTTAAAGTGACATTTAAAGGCTTACCAAGGTTAGTTAGGTTAACTAGGCAGGTTAGGGTAATTAGG
This sequence comes from Danio kyathit, assembly GCA_903798195.1. NCBI lineage: Eukaryota > Metazoa > Chordata > Actinopteri > Cypriniformes > Danionidae > Danio > Danio kyathit. Next base: position 61,709,126 of record LR812538.1, read on the forward strand.
CAAGTTATTGTATAATGATGCTTTGTTCTGTAGACTATTTAAAGAAAAATTAGCTTAAAGGGGCTAATAATGTTGTCCCTAAAATGTTTTTAAAAAAATTAAAAACTGCTTTTATTCTAGTCAAAATAAAACAAATAAGACTTTCTCAAGAAGAAAAAATATTATCAGACATACTGTGAAAATTTCCTTGCTCTGTTAAACATCATTAAGGAAATATTTAAAAAAGAAAAAAAATCAAAAAGGGGATAATGCTTTTGACTTCAACTGTATGTATGTATATATATATATATATATAAATCACCAGTGCCCCAGTAAACGTGTTGAGATAGGATTTAATTCATATGCAAGTGTATGTATTAAGAGTGGTAATCCCGGAATAAAGACGTTATTCTCTGTGTGCAATCGAACCAACGCTGGTGAAAGCAGTGTAGTTTAATCAAAAAGCAAACTAACGCATCTCTGCATGTGCGCAGAAAACCACACCCACGCGCCTCACACTCCTGTAGGACCCGGATGCGCTGCTCTTCTACCGGTGCGAGCCCCGGTTGTTATGCACGCCTAAAAAAGTACTTGCTGCTCACGCACCGCTTATGCATTGTGAAACCGCCGTAAGAGCCTTTTATGCGGAGGTGACGGCACGCAGTGAGTTTTGTAAGTCGACAAAACTAAAGTTTAAATAATGTGATTACTAAGCATGTCTCCTGATAGATTTTTTTATGAAGTAAAAGGGAGGGATGCAGTCAGGGAGGTAAAGACTTACCTAATTCTCGGCCATGTCTAAGACAACAGATAATTCTATAAAAACCTGTTTTTTTTGTATTCTATAGAATTGTCTGTAGAACTTCATTCAAATGAAATTATTATTCATGCAAAAGATTTCTTAAATGATCTTAGCATCACTTCAGTTGTGTCTTTACGTTGTTTTCCAGTTACTTTTAGGATTAATTTCTGTAATTTAGAATAATAATTGTACAATAACAATAATACTTTTATTTATTAATCATTTGTCGTGTATAATATATAACTATATATAACTAACTATATATATTTATATATATATATATATATATATATATATATATATATATATATATATATATATATATATATATATATATATATATATATATGGGGGGTGGAGGAGTGGTGTGCACCAGTAGAGCTTTATGTCTAGCAACGGCCCTGCCTTACCTCAAAACTGTGCACAATGTAGGCTACAGTCGGAAGTGTACCATGCATTCATTACGTTTGTTTGCGCAGCGACGCTACTTTGAATAAGTCCGATTTGCCATAAATTAAACGGCAACTCCATTTCACGAAAGACAGAGTTAAGCAGCCTTTCTTTATCCAGTGGCGGTTCTAGGGGGGGCCAGGGGGGGCCGGTGCCCCCGTGTCAATAAGCTTGCCCCCCCCCCCCCCCC
>LR812538.1:61710646-61823146 GCA_903798195.1 Danio kyathit
ATAATATATATATATAATATAATATCATTCATTCATTTTCTTTTCGGCTTAGTCCCTTATTAATCCGGGGGTCGCCCACAGCAGAATGAACTGCCAACTTATTCAGCATATGTTTTACGCAGCGGATGCCCTCCAGCTGCAACCCAATCACTGGGAACATCCATACAAATTCATTCACACACATACATACGGACAATTTACCCAAGCCAGTCACATGTACCAACATGCTTTGGACTGTGGGGGAAACTGGAGCACCCGGAGGAAACCCACGCGAACGCAGGGAGAACATGCAAACTCCACACAGAAACGGCAACTGACCCAGCTGAGGCTCGAACCAGTGACCTTCTTGCTGTGAGGTGACAGCACTACCTACTGCACCACTGTGTCGCCATAATATAATATAATATAAAATAATATAATATAAAATAATATAATATAAATTAATATAATATAATATAATGTAAAATAAAATAATATAATATAATATTATATAAAATATTATAAAATAATATAATATTATATAAAATAATATAATATAATGTAAAATAAAATAATATAATATAAAATAATATAATATAATATAAAATAATATAATATAATATAAAATAATATAATATAATATAATATAATATAAAATTTTATAATATAATATAAAATAATATAATATAATATAATATAATATAAAATTTTATAATATAATATAAAATAATATAATATAATATAATATATAATTGAAAATATCTAAAATGGAATACTAGAAATAAACATTTATAATATAAAATGACAAAAAACACTACAAAATAACTCAAAATCCCTTTTTTTGTTATAAAATGTACAAATCTTTTGTTTTTATTTCTACTAATTTATTCTCTTTATAAATTACTTTATTTCCTATGAAACGTTCTGATTGCTATAAAAAATATGCTGTATAATTAAACATGCCCTGCCAAAACATAAATCAAAAAATAAAATAATTAAAAAATGTAAATATTAATAAGTTTTTTATTAATTAATATTAAACTATAAACACTGATAGCTAGTATTTATTTTCAGTCATAATATATGCTGGAATAGTTGGTGGTTCATTCTGCTGTGGCGACCTCTGAAATAGAAACCAAGGCCGTACTCACACTATGTACAGTTGCCTTGAACCGGGCCAAAGCACGCTTGTCCCCTCCCCTGACGGCCCGCACTCACATTACATTCGGGCCTGGGCACGCTTACGTCATGGATGATGCGCTGTTCAGTAAGCGCTCTCGCTCAGCACAGTGGAGATTTCTTTAGTTATATCGTTTAAGTGGTTTGATATGCAGTGACACGCAGTCAAATATTTCGCCGAACAGATCAGCCACTTTTGACGCTCATAAACAATCATAAAGTCCTCGTGCTGCAGGAATTAGGAGGTTTGCTGAAGGTGCAGCTGTCGTGCAGTGAGGGGTTTGCGTCTTTAATAATCTACGACAGTTTGCGTTCATTGAACAGTAAGAATGATTAATTAATCCATATGATACAGTCCCTTAAAAGTCACGTCTCGCTTTCAGTTTCGGGCTCAAGCACGCTTGCACTCACACTGTAAGCGTACCGCGCCTGAGCCCAAGTGAACCGCGCTCTGGCACACCTCTTCCAACCGGGCCAGGGCCGCCCAAGTGTACCGTGCCTGATCCCGATTCAGAGCACTCGACTTCTCAAACGATCTGGGAAATGGGCCTGGCACGGTTCAGATAGCATAGTGTGAGTAAGCCCTAAGCCAAAGGAAAATGAATGAATTTTACTACATGTCATTCGTTCATTCATTTTCCTTTAGCTTAGTCCATTTATTTATCAGGGGTTGCCAACTATTCCAGCATATGTTCTAACTGACTTAGCCGGGACTCAAACCAGCATCCTTCTTGCTGTCATCATGCTACCCACTGCGCCACCGTGACGCCCTAAAATGAATTTGATTAAATTATTATTCAACTAATACACACTGATAGTAAATTAATGCTTAATTTGCTTATGGACACACACACACACACACACACAAAGTTAGACACATATGCACGCAGACATGCATACACACATACAAGCATACATATACACACACAGACACACAAGAGTGCATACACAGATACACGCACACAAAGATAGACACACAGACACACACACACAGAGAGAGAGACACACAACACACACACACACACACACACACACACACACACACACACACACCACACACACACACACACACACACACACACACACACACACACACAGAGAGAGAGAGAGAGAGAACAATAGGGCTCCAAGCTCTGCTGTTATCAGTCTGTGCTGTTATCGATGTGTGTGTGTGTGTGTGTGTTAGTCTAAACCCCCTCAGCTCCGCTGGACCCCGTTATCAGGCCCCTGACGTCACTTGGGCTCCTGGGCGGATTCAGGACGAGACGACACACTCCAGAAACACACACACATACACACACACACACCACAGAAAACACACTTCGTGCATACACACCTTCACTGCAGCACAACATTGGTTTTCGATTCAAGTTCTAGAGCTAAAATATTCCCTATATATATATTATAATTATTTACATTTCATATTAATTTAGTTTTGGGCATCACAGTGGCTCAGTGGTTAGCACTGTGGCTTCACAGCAAGAAGGTCGCCGGTTCGAGTCCCGGCTGGGTCAGTTGGCGTTTCTGTGTGGAGTTTGCATGTTCTCCCCGTGTTGGCGTGGGTTTCCTCCGGGTTTCCTGATGGGTTGCAGCTGGAAGGGCATCCGCTGTGTAAAACATATGCTGGAATAGTTGGCGGTTCATTCCGCTGTGGCGACCCCTGATGATTAATTAAGTTATTAATTTAGTGAATAAATATAGTTCATAAATTCCACTATAGCGCATGTGTTTGGACTGTGTGGAAGCCGGAGGAAACCCACGCCAATTTCAGAAATTGACCCAGCCGGGACTCACCAGCGACTTTCATGTTGTCAGATGACAGTGCTAACCACTAAGCCACCGTGACATGCAATAACAGACCAGTAACCTAAATGCGGTCTAGAGCTTCTTTAAAAATAAAGGCTAGAAAAACTGAAGGAAAATGCAGATTAAAGCATTCAAGACAAAAATTACATTTCCCAAAACCCGTAAAGAGCGCGTGTGTGACGTCAGTGCGCAGAAATGCAGAGGAGAATAAATCCTCCGTGGTGAACTCTGAAACACACACAGACACTTATCAGACCGACTCCACTGCCATAAAGCATCATTATTTAAAACAACAGAAGAGCAGCGGGACCAGATGATCTCTATAAATATCCTGTTTTTCCAGCACAGACCTCAGATCCAGACACTTCTATTTAAGAGCAAATCACTAAAAAATACAGATTCTTTTCTCTTATAAAATATTTAATTTTATTTTACATTTTTAGTCACTGTTTTATTATTATTATTATGTTTTTGTTATTTTTTATATTTTGTGTAGCGGGTGAAATATTTATTGTAATGTTTCTGATTTGTAAATTACATTTCACTAATATAAAGATGAATAAAAAATGTCATTTGACAATTTTAGTCATCGTATTATTATTATTATTATTATGGCTGTCAGTTGATTAAAAAAATTAACTTACAGTTAACTTACACTTTTTTTTTGTAATTAATCATGATTAATCAGGAAAAGCCGTATTTATTACAGAAATAAAAACACAGGCATGTACCAGTTGCAATCAGAATTATTGAACCCCCTTTGAATTTGTTTTTCTTTTTTAAATATTTCCCAAATGATGTTTAACAGAACAAGGAAATTTTCACAGTATGTCTGATAATATTTTTTCTTCTGGAGAAAGTCTTATTTGTTTTATTTCGACTAGAATAAAAGCAGTTTTTAATTTTTTAAAACCCATTTTAAGGTCAATATTATTAGCCCCTTTAATCTATATATTTTTTCAATAGTCTACAGAACAAACCATCATTATACAATAACTTGCCTAATTACCCTAACTTGCCTAGTTAACCTAGTGAAGCCTTTAAATGTCACTTTAAGCTGTATAGAAGTGTCTTGAAGAATATCTAGTCTAATATTATTTACTGTCATCATGACAAAGATGAAATAAATCAGTTATTAGAGATGAGTTATTAAAACTATTATGATTAGAAATGTGTTGAAGAAATCTGCTCTACGTTAAACAGAAATTGGGGAAAAAATAGACAGGGGGGGCAAATAAATCAGGGGGTTGAATAATTCTGATTGCAACTGTAAGTGTCATTTGAATTTCAAAACAATCAATGCCAATAACAAACAAAAATGATTTCCATGTTGGATTCTAAGTGGACTACAAAAAAAATCCAAAATACAGCCATTGAAAATATAGAAAATTATAATAATAATAATAAAGTATTGAATACAAACATTTAGGGCTGTGTATTGGCAAGGGCCTCGCGATACGATACATATCGCGATACATGTGTCACGATGCAATATATCGCTATATATCGCGATACAATAAATATTGTGACATATTGCAATAGTTTGTATTAGTATGTGTGTCGCATTATATTGACAACTTGATAAAGTCGGGAGACAAATTCAAATTCCAATTCTAATTTATTTTCGATCTATTCCAGTTCATTAAAACTGTACAGTGAGATTGAACAGAGAACTACATGGTTTCCGCTACATTCATTCTTCCATGGCGGGGCGCCACGCCACAATTCATCCTGCCACGGCTACATTACAGCTTCTAATTTAAAACATTGTCGTTTTTTTTAATAGCGGGTTATAATCGCACTTAAGCGTACTAAAAGGTAAGTGAATTATAACAGCGCAAACTTTTTTTTAACCGTAGTAGTGCTGTGCGTCATTTGTTTAACCCTTTACGGTGACATGCTGGCTGACTGACTGACTGACAGGTGCGTGATGCCAGCAAACACGGCGTATAGCTTCCAGTTAGGATGAACACAGTTTCCATAATCATACTTTATTTACAATCTATTTATAGTCTATGGCTCTGCATACAACAAACAAAGACTTTATCTTGCTGGAGTTTATAGCCGTTTCACTTTACCTCAGGACGCATTATTGCCGCTCTGTAGGTCTATTGGAGACGTTCATAAATATTCCTAGCAAATCTAATAAAGGTTGGAGACAAATTCACTACGTAAACGCGCTAAATTGCACTTGAGCAGCGTATATTTGGGAGCGCACAAGAAAATCTGCACTTGAGCAGCGTATATTTAAGGGCGTGAAAGAAGTTTTGTGCACGAACAGAGGAAATCCTAGCGCAAGCAAAAAGATCTGCATGCTCGTATTACACAAATCCGATCTCGACTTGTATTACAAAGGTAGTTGGTAGATCAAAATGCCTGCCGCCACAGCTGGAAAAAATCCTAGAGGAAACACTGAACTATGTATATTGCAAAGCTTACAAATGGCATTTATTTTTTGTCTAATTCAGCACTCCCTGGTATAGCGTTTAGGGTTGGGTTATGTTGACCAATTTGGCATCGTACGATGTCTAATGTGAAACATGGCGATGGACCATGGCATCGTCGTCATAGGGGGAGGTGAATTAATTATTTATGAATAATTCATTAATTCATAACTAATTAATTATTTGTAGCCTACCGTTCTAACTACCTGACCCGCATGGCCTTTGTTTTACTCATAACCAAATCATAAATAAATAAATAAAGATAAGTTACACACACATTACCACCTGTCAATCACTTTTTTTTCCGCAGGACTCTGGCATGACTAGGCAGAGTGATCTGTGGCGTTGTGGCGTCCACACATTTGCTTGGTAAAAAAGGTGCACAAACAACAGGAACCAACCAACAGTATCAGAGGTTTCACTAAAATTACTTGGTACAAGCGTGAAAGCGAAAGACTGAAGCAGTGTACTGATGCTGTGACACGTTACCTGAGAGAATCAAAAGACTGAAGAGTCGTTAGATAGAGACAAGATTAATTAAATATCACCTTTAACACAACTAACTTATAGTGAGACGCGATCCAGCGGTACATCCTTGATAAACTCTCCGTAACAATGACCATAAAATATAGAGTCCGTACACTGTTCTCTGGAGCTCAGACGAGCGCATGACAGTGTGTATGTGTGTGTGTGTGTGTGTGGTCACGTGATGTGCGTGTTCAGCAGACGGAGGGCTGTTCAGAAATGCCAGATGAAACGCCAGTGTGGATGTGGATCATTTTCGTTCTGAAATGCCATTTTAAACTAAGCTGTATCAGTGTAAACGGGGCCTGAGTGTGTGTTTTTCACGAGCGGGTTTGCAACGGGGGCATTGCAGAGGATTGATGCCACCTCAGCATCATGATGTCTATAGGCCATCGGCCCTAATAGCATTAAAACCAAAGTGCAGCCACACGTCAGCTCTAAAAGCTGGAGGCACCTTTATATTTTATGCCATGATCACTCTTGCTTACTTCTGATACCGTACTACTCGGCGTTTTGTTGACATCTACAGGAGCGGAGGAGGAGGTCATTTGGCACAACTTGAATCGATACTTGAGGTTGGGCTATCGATACACTATCGTAAAAGAAACTATCGCGATAGTTAGATATAGCGATATTTTTGCACAGCCCTAGAAACAATTGTACTCATTGTAAAGTTGTATTGCGAGTTGAGAACATTAATTATAAAGTAGAAACAATTTTGCTTAGTCCTCCTTAACATTTAGCCAGTTGCTAAGACAGTTCAGTCTATGGACATTATCAGGGGACAATGTGGCCAAGGGGTACATCAAAGGCACGTACCAAAAACTATAGACTTCTTACAGGGACTTTGGTCACACCATCTCTAAACATTTAATTCTAAACAGCTTTGAGGGATACGGACACCGTAAAGACTATAGAATACATATAGAATGCCTTAAAGAGACATTCAGACAACGCGCGCAGTACAGTGCACCCAGTGAGCGACTCCTCAACCTCCTCAGCGATTCATCAACGCGCAGGATCGGGTTCATCAAATTTGCTTAAACTAAGCGTTCTTAAGTATGGCTGTTTTTTACAAGCAAGGATTCTGCAGCAACGTGAAGCAGACGCTTTACAAAAGTTGCATGTAGGGGGGAAACACGTCCAACTTAGTGTAACATTTGAGGGCGCAGAGGAATCAACTTATAGGCAGAGGAATGGGCTGTCTTTGACAGCTTGCGACATCATCTGGCACTTTCACTGAGTACATGGACACCAATACTCAGATATTATGATTAGGACAATACTCTGAATAAGAGTCTATCATGTAAGCGGCGATTTTTGATTACCAGGACCACACGAGTCCCGAGATGCAGAGGTTTTTAGATTAGATTAGATTCAACTTTATTGTCATTACACATGTACAAGTACAAGGCAGAGGTGGGACCAAGTCATTGTTTGGCAAGTCACAAGTAAGTCTCAATTCATTGCTCTCAAGTCCCGAGTCAAGTCCCGAGTCAAGACAGGCAAGTCCCGAGTCAAGTCCCAAGTCAAGGCCAACAAGTCTCAAGTCAAGTCCAAAGTCCTACGGTTTGACTTTCGAGTCTTTTCGAGTCTTTTTAACAGAAAAATAAAATGTATACAGATTATGTATGGTTGTAAGATCTGTATTTATTAAACAAACCTTTTTTATGAAAGAACATTGCTCAGATACATAAAAATACAAATGTAATTTTCTGAAAAAGTGCTGAACAGTGCTGCGTCTCGTCTCTACAGCATATTCCACAAGAACGAGTTCCACCCCAATAGAGTCCATTTTGCCTCACATCACACAGAATTTGCAGGTCTGCTGCTGTCTAATTCATTAGTTTTAGTTGTGCTATGTTATGTCTTCGGTGATCAACTTGTGATTAACAAAAATGACATAAACGACCTCAATGAGGCAGCAGTAGACCAACAACTCCTGTATGCTGCAAAGTAAAATTGAGTGAAATTGGTATTTTGTCAATGGAATCTCGTGTGTGTGCTGAAGAGATTAAGATGCAAATCTGTCTAGCAGCAATGTAAAATGGTAGCACATATTCTCAATGAAGTAGGCTACTTCATACAAACAATAACGTTGTTTTCTTCACATAACGTTGAAGAACTGTCTCTACGCTCTCTTGTGTGACGCTTGTGCACCGATTTCCTCTATTTGTAGACAAAACTGCTTGTGAGCTCTCAAATATACGCTGCTCGTGCGCAAATTTTGTCACTCTCTCAAATATGCACTGCTCACGCACAATTTTTCTTGCTCGTTCTCAGAGATTATATGCAGACTCACAATTTGTGTCTTGTGTTTTCCTCTTCCTTTTGTGCTTTTCGATATGATTTATATTGGTGCAGTTTATTAACAACCAATATACTAAAATAGACGTACATATTACATTTTTAATCTAATAAATCATAACATTTTTGGCTGTGTTATATGATAAAATATTTCCAGTTTCAAACACTTTAAGACACAGAGAATAGACCAGTGGCACCCCCAGAAAATTTTCTTAGGGGTGGCTAGAAGAGGCCGCACCAAATCTTGGGATGGCACACAAAAAATATATTAATGAATTCAGTGTAATGTTATATTTTTGTTTCTGGTAAATGAAATAATGTGGTTTTAATTCATTTATTTAATTACTCTTGAAACATTGCAATTTATTCCCCCCAAAAAATCAAGAAATTCAAATTCAGTAAAATAAAAAACATTTAGTTTTTAAACAAGTTTCATATATATAAGTAACTTTTCAGTTGTTTTCACATACTTTTATTGTACAGCATACGGTATATGCCGTGTCTAAAATTAATGAAGAATAATGAATTAATTAATAAAACAAACAAATAAACAAAAGGCATTACTAAATACAGTTGCAATCAGAATTATTGAACCCCCTTTGAATTTTTTTTTCTTTTTTAAATATTTCCCAAATGATGTTTAACAGAACAAGGAAATTTTCACAGTATGTCTGATAATATTTTTTTCTTCTGGAGAAAGTCTTATTTGTTTTATTTCGGCTAGAATAAAAGCAGTTTTTAATTTTTTAAAACCCATTTTAAGGTCAAAATTATTAGTCCCTTTAAGCTATATATTTTTTGATAGTCTACAGAACAAACCATCATTATACAATAACTTGCCTATTTACCCTAACCTGCCTAGTTACCCTAATTAACCTAGTTAAGCCTTTAAATGTCACTTTAAGCTGTATAGAAGTGTCTTGAAGAATATCTAGTCAAATATTATTTACTGTCATCATGACAAAGATTAAATAAATCAGTTATTAGTAATGAGTTATTAAAACTATTATGATTAGAAATGTGCTGAAGAAATCTGCTCTACGTTAAACAGAAATTGGGGAAAAAAATAAACAGGGGCTAATAATTCAGGGGGTTGATTAATTCTGATTGCAACTGTATGCACACACTCACTATACAGACTCTAATAATATCATTTATCCATATTCCTTTCTGAGCCACATTATTATTAAAACAGCTTTTTCTATTGATGTACCTTAGGGTAAATAATAAATTGCCATTGCTGTCTATATTGAAGGTGTGTGCGTGCTGTCACCAACGATCGGGGAGGGGGGTTGGGAAGTGAATCAGCTACATCAGTGGCGCCAATCAATCCACAATAATTTAGTGGCTGCTATTTATTTATTGAAATATTGTCCTTTTACATAAGTACATTTAAATGAATAATGTCAACAGCAAAATCATATTGGGGTGGCCACAGGGGTGGCTAGAGTTTACAAAAAGGCGCCGCTGGAATAGACGTTGGATGTAAAGAATACATTTTATTTTAAAAACATTTATTAAACATCCTAAAGGTGCACCATACTAATCAAATAAAAAACATTTAAACAATAACTAACGCAAGCAGAAATGTAACTGTGATAAAAAATAAGGAAAAACTTAAGCCTACTGTACTATTCACTCTTAACATAAATGTCACTATCAATCCCATTTTATCATGGCAACTAAAATAAAGTCTTATTGTGGCTTATGGTAACACAACATTCATTCATTCATTCATTTTCTTTTAGGCTTAGTCCCTTTATTAATCTGGGGTCGCCACAGCGTAATGAACCGCCAACTTATCCAGCACATTTTTACGCAGCGGATGCCCTTCCAGCTGCAACCCGTCTCTGGGAAACATCCACACACACACTCATTCACACTCATACACTACACCGCATGTCTTTGGACTGTGGGGGAAACTGGAGCACCCGGAGGAAACCCACGCGAACGCAGGGAGAACATGCAAACTCCACACAGAAACGCCAACTGACCCAGCCTTGAACCAGCAACCTTCTTGCTGTGAGGTGACAGCACTGCCCACTGCGCCACTGCGTTGCCAGTAACACAAGAAGTGTAATATAAACAAATTACCCAGTGCTGTTTTTTTTTTCACACTATAGGGTATATTATATTCCAATTCACCACTTTACTGTATTAAAACTACACTCTGTAGTTCATTTCATGAGTTCACTATTCTTAATACTACAGTATGCTGAAGCATTCATTAACAAGTTGTAAATAACACTAGCCTAAAACATAGGCAGTATACCCAACACTCAAAAACACTAGAATTTATTATAGAATTTACCTTTACCTTTCAAGTTTTTCGTGTATAGTTATTAAATAGTGTAGCAATATATAAACCATATCAACATTATTGGAATAACCAATTTAACAGAATGATCTCTGGAGAGCAAAAGCACAAATGGTATGAAGCACCAGAGTGGACAAAAGTCAAGCGAACGCAGAGAGACTGAATACGCGCGCGAGAGACCGAATGTACCCGCCGCGGGCGCGAGAGACCGAATATACGTGCCGCGGGCGCGAGAGACCGAATGTACGCGCCGCGGGCGCGAGAGACTGAATATACGTGCTGCGGGCGCAAGAGACCGAATGTAGGCTACGCGCCGCGGGCGCGAGAGACCAAATATACGTGCCGCGGGCGCGAGAGGCCGAATGTACGCGCCGCGGGCGCGAGAGACCGAATATATTACGTGCCGCAGGCGCGAGAGACCGAATGTAGGCTATGCGCCGCGGGCGCGAGAGACCGAATATACGTGCCGCGGGCGCGAGAGACCGAATGTAGGCTACGCGCTGCGGGCGCGAGAGACCGAATATACGTGCCGCGGGCGCGAGAGACCGAATATACGTGCCGCGGGCGCGAGAGACCGAATGTACGCGCCGCGGGCGCGAGAGACCTATTGTACGTGCCGCAGGCGTGAGAGACTGTGTGTACGCGTGAGAAAGACCGAGTATTGGCGCGCGAGTATTGGCTCGGTCCAATGACTGTAAACTAGGCTCGGTCTCTCTGCATTTGCTTGACTTTTGTCCACTCCGGCGCCATATAGTCACGTTGGACGCTGTCGAATCAAAACATTTTAAGGTGCTTTGATTGGATGTCGTGCCGAATACGGGCATGCTGTCACACACACGCACAGAAAGAGAGAGAGAGAGCGCGCGCAGAAATAAAAAAAAAAAAAAAAAAAAAAAAGAGAGAGCGCGCGCAGAGTGGTCCGTGTCAACATACTTTTTATCTTTGGGTTTTTTATGGGAAGCAGCAAGTCTTCACAAGTCAATGGGCGCAAGTCCAAGTGAAATTCCAAGTCATTTCTGTTCAAGTCCAAGTCGAGTTGCAAGTCTTTTGATATTTTGTCAAGTCGAGTCTAAAGTCATCAAATTCATGACTCGAGTCTGACTCGAGTCCAAGTCACATGACTCGAGTCCACACCTCTGGTACAAGGAAACGAAATGCAGTTTAGGTCTAACCAGGAGTGCAATAGCAGCAAGTGCAGGATACAGGTATAAGTTATAAAGTGCAGTTATAGAAAAACTATGGTGATAATGACAAATGGATGTACTATGAACATTATATACAGGTTGTGTTAGCTATGAACAGAGATTTACAATAGATGGATATATGTACAGGTTGCTATTAATAATCAGAAGTGTGCAGATATATAAACGATTACAAATGTATATGTACAGTGGGTGTGTACAGTTCAAATAAATGAATATGTGCAATTTTTAAATGTGCAAATGTTAAATAGTGCAGTGATTATGAGGAGTAAGAGTTATGAGGAGAGTGGGGGGGTGTATTAGGGGGGCAAAGAGTCAGTGGGGGGCAGAGTTCAAAAGGGAGACAGCTCTGGGGAAGAAGCTGTTCCTTAATCTACTGGTTTTTGTCCGGGGGAGCCTGAAGCGCCTGCGGGCAGGCAGGAGAGAAAACAGTCTGTGTGCAGGGTGAGAGGAATCCTTATGAATACTGCGTGCTCGGCGCAGACAGTGTTTCCTCTGGATGTCCTCTATGGCTGGCAGTGTGGTCCCTGTGATGCGTTGGGCAGTTTTCACCACCCACTGCAGTGCCTTACGCTTCGCAACAGAGCAGCTTCCATACCAGACTGTGACACAGTTGGTCAGGATGCTCTCTATTGTGCAGCGGTAGAAGTTCACCAAGACGGCTGATGACAGCTGGTTCTTCTTAAGTTGCCTTAAGAAAAATAGGCGCTGGTGAGCCTTCTTGACCAGGCTGGAGGTGTTGGTGGTCCAGGAAAGGTCCTTTGAGATGTGGGTCCCCAGGAACTTGAAGGATAAGACAGGCTCAACGCCAAACAAATGTCTAGTTTATTAGATATTATAGATTTTTGATAGCTATTACTGAGCAACAGTTATTTATTAATTTGTAACAAGGATAATCATCAGAGTTGTAAAGCATTACTCTGCTACAGCAATCCACTTGTAAAAATAATTTTAAATGTCTTCAGAGGCTAAATTTGAATCAAATACCACCAAACTTCACATGCTACTTTAGACTTGTATGTCTACTTTACAAATATTGTAAAAAATATGAAAAAAAAAATACTTTTAATATTCCTTAAAACATAGAGGGCGCTCTTGTATGATCACCAATGTAAAATGAATGTCACCCGGTGATCATATCTGGTACTGCAGCCTAAACTAAATCTTACTGAAAGCTCATTTTTTGAGATATCAACTTCAAATTTGGAATATAATTTAGTTCAGATGTTTAGCTTTGATTTTCTGTCAATTGCAAGCTAAAAAAGGTTTTTGAAAAAATGCATATTTTATGAAATATTAAAATTAATTATCAAATATAAATTATTTATCGTTAGAATTATCGTTATCGTAATACTCGGCAATATATGCCATATTTTTCCAAACAAATGTCTAGTTTATTAGATACTATAGATTTTTGATAGATATTACTGAGCAACAGTTATTTATTAATGTGCTACAATCAGAGTCATAAAGCATTACTTTGTAAACATTTTAGATGTTTTTAGAGGCTAAATTCAGATCAAATACCACCAAACTGCCCACACTACTTTAGAATTGTATGTCTACTTTACAAATATTGACAAAAGTATGAAAAAAAAAACATTTACAGTTTTTTCTGAATGCTTAAACCCTAACCGAGATTCTTATAGCACAATTTATAAAACGATTAATTCTTATAGCAAAACCACTCACTGAGTTTGCAAAATTAAAAGCACAAACACTGCTTTGCACTAAGTTTGCAATTTTGTAACACACACTTTGCAAAATTGTAGGTACAATCCACTGAACAGCACTCTGTAAACACATCTCACTGCTTTACACTAAATTTCTAATTGATCAACACACTCATAGCAAAACTATACACATGTCTGGCTATTATTTACACTATTTTGCCAACTGTCTGGCACACTGTCACATGTGAAAACTGATTTAGATAATTAGTTCACTTTGCAATCAGATACTTTCCCTGGTGCCTTGGACTAGAGGACATTGCATGTGGTGTAGATTACAGTTTTTTCTGAATGCTTAAACTCTAACCAAGATTCTTATTGCACAATTTATAAAACGATTAATTCTTATAGCAAAACCACTCACTGAGTTTGCAAAATTAAAAGCACAAACACTGCTTTGCACTAAGTTTGCAATTTTGTAACACACACTTTGCAAAATTGTAGGTACAATCCACTGCACAGCACTCTTTTTGCAGAACTGTAAACACATCTCACTGCTTTACACTGAATTTCCAAAAGATCAACACACTCCTAGCAAAGCTATACACATGTCTGGCTATTATTTACACTATTTTGCCAACTGTCTGGCACACTGTCACATGTGAAAACTGATTTAGATAATTAGTTCACTTTGCAATCAGATACTTTTCCCGGTGCCTTGGACTAGAGGACATTGCATGTGATGTAGATGAAATTTTGTGGCCGGACTCAGAGAGACGACACGATGTAATCAGATTAAATTTTTTTTTCTCAGTGAAATTACTATTTTGTGTTTTGATTTGGAAAAACACTTGTGCTTGTTTTGATGTGTGTAAATAAACACCAGTACTTGAAGTTTGCATCCCTGTATGTTTACAGAATTATGAGAAAGGTATGACCTCAAACTGACATAGCCTAGCTTGTGCTCAGAGAAGGCAAAAGCCAGATGTTTTTCTTTATTTTCTTTATAATTTTTTATATTTGCCTTTCAAAAACACAACAATTTAGGCCAAACTCAATTCAAACATAATCTTGCACACACTGACTGAGACATGTCATACAGTGAATCAAATATAAAGCCATAAAGTTACACAAAACAAACAAACAACAAACAAATAAACCAACAAACAACAAAAATATATATAAAATAACTTGAAAAAAAAAGAACAACATACCGTGCAGACATCAAATAGAAACTCTGTAAGGGGTTAAATAAAGGCATATTCTTGAAACAAATTGTTTAGTCTTCTCTTCATTATTTTTAAAGCTTCTACATATGTGGCAAACTCCTTTTTAAAGATCAGTTGAGGAGCTGTTTTTAAAGCAAAAGCCAGATGTAGTTTTTATTTATTCCATCAGTGTGTATTTTGAGCATTGTGTGCTTATTAATGTGACGGCTTGTGTTAAATGTTTGATACAAAAATACCATTTTTACGAAGGTTTGAAGAGTTCAGCAAGGTTTATCAGCTTTTGCAAGAGAACTAAAGTGTTTTGCAGATTTGGTGAAGGGCTTGCTTATTGGTGTGTAGAGTTTTGCAAAAATAGCCAATAGTTACAAAAAATGTGCTTAAGCTATCAGAAAAAACTGTAATATTCCTTAAAACAGGGGGCGCTCTTGTATGGTCACTGATGTAAACTGTATGGTCACCCGGTGGTCATGTCTGGTACTGTGGCCAAACTAAATCCTACTGAAAGCTCATTTTTTGAGATATCAACTTCAAATTTGGAATATAATTTAGTTCAGATGTTTAGCTTTGATTTTCTGTCAATTGCAAGCTAAAAGAGGTTTTGAAAAAAATATTCAAAAATTAATTATTGAATATAAATTTTATTTCGTAAGAAATATCATTATCGTAATACTCAATATATGCCATATTTTTCCCAAACAAATGTCTAGTTTATTAGATTTTATAGATTTTTGATAGATATTACTGAGCAACAGTTATTTATTAATGTGGTACAATCAGAGTCATGAAGCATTAATTTGCTACAGCAATCCACTTGTAAACATTTTAGATGTTCTTAGAGGCTAAATTCAGATCAAATACAACCAAACTGCGCACACTACTTTAGAATTGTATGTCTACTTTACAAATATTGACAAAAGTATGAAAAAAAAAACATTTACAGTTTTTTCTGAATGCTTAAACCCTAACCGAGATTCTTATAGCACAATTTATAAAACGATTAATTCTTATAGCAAAACCACTCACTGAGTTTGCAAAATTAAAAGCACAAACACTGCTTTGCACTAAGTTTGCAATTTTGTAACACACACTTTGCAAAATTGTAGGTACAATCCACTGAACAGCACTCTGTAAACACATCTCACTGCTTTACACTAAATTTC
Organism: Danio kyathit; assembly: GCA_903798195.1. Taxonomy (NCBI): domain Eukaryota; kingdom Metazoa; phylum Chordata; class Actinopteri; order Cypriniformes; family Danionidae; genus Danio; species Danio kyathit. The sequence continues at coordinate 61,726,465 of LR812538.1, forward strand.
TAATTGATCAACACACTCATAGCAAAACTATACACATGTCTGGCTATTATTTACACTATTTTGCCAACTGTCTGGCACACTGTCACATGTGAAAACTGATTTAGATAATTAGTTCACTTTGCAATCAGATACTTTCCCTGGTGCCTTGGACTAGAGGACATTGCATGTGGTGTAGATTACAGTTTTTTCTGAATGCTTAAACTCTAACCAAGATTCTTATTGCACAATTTATAAAACGATTAATTCTTATAGCAAAACCACTCACTGAGTTTGCAAAATTAAAAGCACAAACACTGCTTTGCACTAAGTTTGCAATTTTGTAACACACACTTTGCAAAATTGTAGGTACAATCCACTGCACAGCACTCTTTTTGCAGAACTGTAAACACATCTCACTGCTTTACACTGAATTTCCAAAAGATCAACACACTCCTAGCAAAGCTATACACATGTCTGGCTATTATTTACACTATTTTGCCAACTGTCTGGCACACTGTCACATGTGAAAACTGATTTAGATAATTAGTTCACTTTGCAATCAGATACTTTTCCCGGTGCCTTGGACTAGAGGACATTGCATGTGATGTAGATGAAATTTTGTGGCCGGACTCAGAGAGACGACACGATGTAATCAGATTAAATTTTTTTTTCTCAGTGAAATTACTATTTTGTGTTTTGATTTGGAAAAACACTTGTGCTTGTTTTGATGTGTGTAAATAAACACCAGTACTTGAAGTTTGCATCCCTGTATGTTTACAGAATTATGAGAAAGGTATGACCTCAAACTGACATAGCCTAGCTTGTGCTCAGAGAAGGCAAAAGCCAGATGTTTTTCTTTATTTTCTTTATAATTTTTTATATTTGCCTTTCAAAAACACAACAATTTAGGCCAAACTCAATTCAAACATAATCTTGCACACACTGACTGAGACATGTCATACAGTGAATCAAATATAAAGCCATAAAGTTACACAAAACAAACAAACAACAAACAAATAAACCAACAAACAACAAAAAATATATATAAAATAACTTGAAAAAAAAAGAACAACATACCGTGCAGACATCAAATAGAAACTCTGTAAGGGGTTAAATAAAGGCATATTCTTGAAACAAATTGTTTAGTCTTCTCTTCATTATTTTTAAAGCTTCTACATATGTGGCAAACTCCTTTTTAAAGATCAGTTGAGGAGCTGTTTTTAAAGCAAAAGCCAGATGTAGTTTTTATTTATTCCATCAGTGTGTATTTTGAGCATTGTGTGCTTATTAATGTGACGGCTTGTGTTAAATGTTTGATACAAAAATACCATTTTTACGAAGGTTTGAAGAGTTCAGCAAGGTTTATCAGCTTTTGCAAGAGAACTAAAGTGTTTTGCAGATTTGGTGAAGGGCTTGCTTATTGGTGTGTAGAGTTTTGCAAAAATAGCCAATAGTTACAAAAAATGTGCTTAAGCTATCAGAAAAAACTGTAATATTCCTTAAAACAGGGGGCGCTCTTGTATGGTCACTGATGTAAACTGTATGGTCACCCGGTGGTCATGTCTGGTACTGTGGCCAAACTAAATCCTACTGAAAGCTCATTTTTTGAGATATCAACTTCAAATTTGGAATATAATTTAGTTCAGATGTTTAGCTTTGATTTTCTGTCAATTGCAAGCTAAAAGAGGTTTTGAAAAAAATATTCAAAAATTAATTATTGAATATAAATTTTATTTCGTAAGAAATATCATTATCGTAATACTCAATATATGCCATATTTTTCCCAAACAAATGTCTAGTTTATTAGATTTTATAGATTTTTGATAGATATTACTGAGCAACAGTTATTTATTAATGTGGTACAATCAGAGTCATGAAGCATTAATTTGCTACAGCAATCCACTTGTAAACATTTTAGATGTTCTTAGAGGCTAAATTCAGATCAAATACAACCAAACTGCGCACACTACTTTAGAATTGTATGTCTACTTTACAAATATTGTCAAAAGTATGAAAAAAATGCATTTAATATTCCTCAAAATTTGGAGCCATAGTATCACGATACTACTATAGTACCGGTAAACCGTGCAACCCTAGCCTCTGTGTGTCTTACCACATCACATATGGTGTATTGTTCCAGTATCATGCAGCTCTACAATACACAACTGTACATTTATTCAGATGGTTTGTAATAATGTTTCTTTCTCTCACTTTCCGCAGGTGTGTGTGTGTGTTATAAAGTGAATCTGTTCTGTTCTACTGCTGATCATCAAACTCACAGGAGGACACACTCGGCCTTGAGCTGCAGGGAGGAACGCTTCTTACACACACACACATACACACACACTCCCTACATTTCTCTCACAGCTGCCGCGACCTTGGCTGTAAATAATTACAGAAGAAAGCAGAAAGAGTGAGACGATGCTGAAACACTCCTTATTTTCCTCCAGTTTCTTGTAAAACGGAGAGAGATTCAGATCAAAACTATGCAAAGATTTAATCAAAGGCAGCTTTGTTGTTAATTCTGCCACATGCACAGACATACGGAGAAGTTAAATGATGAAAATTACACTAGTCTCACACCCTGGGTACATACTGAGACCAAAAACATTACAAGAGGAATCTAAATATACAATAAATACTAATTCATTCATTTTCCCTCAGCTTAGTCTCATATTTATCAGGGATCGCCACAGCGGAATGAACCGCCAACTACTTAGCATATGTTTTACACAGCGGATGTCCAATTCAGTACTGGGAAACACCCATACACACTCATTCAAGCCAATTTAGTTCATCAGTTCCCCTATAGCACATGTGTTAGGACTGTGGGGGAAACCGGAGCACCTGGAGGAAACCCACACCAACACGGGGAGAACATGCAAACTCTAATTTTAGAGTTTAGAAAATGTGACAACTGATCGGACAAACACTTGTTAGCGACTGAAAAAACTGTAATAGCCTTGCAGATCCTTTTTCATGCTCAAACAGCAATATTACACACTACAGGAGCATCACAGGTGCTCATTAAAATGCTCATGAAGGTTAAGAAAAGCATCTCGGCCCCGTCAAATGCTTCAGCCGCTTCTGGACGTTCCTCATCTGAGAGAGAAACACACTGCAGGAGCGTCCAGAGAGCAGCAGATAAGAGCAAACGCTCCATTAGTCTCGCTAATTAGTTTGGAAAAGCTCAGACATTCATCTTACAGCAGCGCCGGGTTCAGCTGAACGCCACCGCAGAGTCAAAGCACAGAAGGAAAACACTGCGCAGACATCAGTGTGTGTGTGTGTGTGAGTCTGCGCATGTATGAGCATTCGTGTGTTTGTGAGTCAGGCTCACACACACATACATACTGTACATACATGCATACATACACATTTACATGCATACACACAGACGCATACACATGCATGCTGTATATTAACACACACAAACACACACTTGTATGCATACACACAAACACATGTACATGCATACTGTATACGCACACACGCACATACATACACACAAACAAACACACATGCATATGCATCTGCAAGTATGTTTGTGTATGCGAGTGTATGCATATGTGTGTTTGTGTGTGTGCGAGTGTGTGCATATGTGTCTGTATGTATGCATATCTGAGTTTCTGCACATGCCTGTATGTGTGTGTCATGTGCATATTTGTATGTGCATGTGCTTATGTGTGCATGTGTGTATGTATGTGAAGTGTGTGTATGCATGTATGTGTGAGTGTATACAGGGGCGGACTGGGAAAGCATTTTCAACCGGGCAAAAATGACTGTCAGTCAGGCCACATTTGATGCGATCAAGAAAATGAAAAGCGAGGGGTGGGAGGGATGCGTGGCAGATCAGTGTCCCGGTAGCAGGCAAGATTGACGGTCAGGCCACCCGGTCCTCCCTGTGGCCAGTCCGCCCCTGAGTGTATGCATATGTGTGTTTGAGCATGTGTATATGTATATGAGTGTGTGTGCATATGCAATTGTGTCTGTGTATGCACATGCGTGTGTATGTTGGCATATGTGTGTTTGTGCGCAATGCGTGTATGCATGTTTAATGTACATATTTGTCTATGCACGTGCATGCATCTGTGTGTGTGTGTGTATGTGCATATACATGTATGCATGTGTTTATGTGTGTGTGCGGACATATGCACGTTTGTGTATGTGTGGATTTGGATGTGCATGCGTGTATGTATGTGAAGTGTGTGTGTATGCATGTATGTGTATGTATATGCATATGTGTGGTTGAGCATGTGTATGCGTATGCATCTGTATGTTTGCATGTGTGTGTTTGTGTGCGTGCATGTACTTGTATGTGTGTATTTCATAAACTTATTCGTGTTTGCACGTGCATGCATCTGTATGTGTGAGTGTGTGTGTGTGCATATACATGTATGCATGCGTTTATGTGTGTGCGGATATATGCATGTTTGTGTACTTGTGGATTAGGATGTATGCATGTGTGTATGTATGTGAAGTATGTGTGTGTGTGTGTGTGTGTGTGTGTGTGTGTGTGTGTGTGTATGCATGTATGTGTGAGTGTATGCATATGTGTGTTTGAGCATGTGTGTATGCGAGTGTGTATGCGTATGCATCTGTATGTTTGCATGTGTGTGTTTGTGTGCATGCATCTACCTGTATGTGTGTGTTTCATATACTTATTTGTGTTTGCACGTGCATGCATCTTTATGTGTGTGTGTGAGTGTGTGCATATACATGTATGCATGTGTTGATGTGTGTGTGCGGATATATGCATGTTTGTGTTGGTGTATGTGTAGATTTGGATGTATGCATGTGTGTATGTATGTGAAGTGTGTGTGTGTGTGTATGCATGTATGTGTGAGTGTATGCATATGTGTGTTTGAGCATGTGCGTATGCGAGTGTGTATGCGTATGCATCTGTATGTTTGCATGTGTGTGTTTGTGTGCATGCATGTACCTGTATGTGTGTGTTTCATATACTTATTTGTGTTTGCACTAGCATGCATCTGTATGTGTGTGTGTGAGTGTGTGCATATACATGTATGCATGTGTGTGTGCGGATATATGCATATTTGTGTTGGTGTATGTGTGGATTTGGATGTATGCATATGTGTATGTGTGTGTGTGCATGTATGTGTGAGTGTATGCATATGTGTGTTTGAGCATGTGTGTATGCGAGTGTGTGTGCATATGCATCTGTATGTTTGCATGTGTGTGTTTGTGTGCGTGCATGTACTTGTATGTGTGTATTTCATATACTTATTCGTGTTTGCACGTGCATGCATCTGTATGTGAGTGTGTGTGCATTTACATGTATGCATGCGTTTATGTGTGTGCGGATATATGCATGTTTGTGTTTGTGTACTTGTGGATTTGGATGTATGCATGTATGTATGTGAAGTGTGTGTATGCATATGTGTGTATGCATGTTTCATGTACGTATTTGTGTATGCACGTGCATGCATCTGTGGGTGTGTGCATATACAGTACATGCATGCATGTGTTTATGGGTGTGTGTGCATATATGCACGTTTGTGTGCATATTCATGTATGCGTGTGCGTGTGTTTTTGAGTGCACAAATGCAGAATAAAATTGTATTTAAATGAATCTGCAATATTTGGGAGTATTTTAATTGTAGATTGTAAATAAATTAATATTTCTTGCTGTTTTTTGTAAATAATCATGAAGCTTATCAGCAATAATTAGCTGGGTGTTTTCCTGTGGTTGAGTTTGCTGCAGTTTTGTGGCTTTGCCTTTTCTACGAAAGACTCAGAAACGTGTTTTGCATCATCCTTTGTGTCGTGAGTGTGTCCTTCAACATTAAACCAATAGTTTACTCAAAAAAAGAAAGTAGGGCACTTGAACGTGTGATTGGAACAGGCCATACATCACTGATATGATGAGGAAGGAGCAGAAACTTTGAAGAGGCTCTCCAGTGTTTACCTGCTGGTTCAAGACCCGAGCGTGAACTCACTGAGTCCACAGAGGAAACCATGGAGACGCTGATAGTCCACACACACACACACACACACACACACACACACACACACACACACACACACACACACACACACACACACACACACACACACACACACACACACACGCACCCACAAGCACGCATGCACGTGAACACACACGCACACACACGAGCACACATAAACATGTGTACGCACACACTTACAGCAATCTATCTACCCTTTCATCTATATGTCCATCCACTCACTCACCAATCCATCCATTCATTCATCTATCCATCCATCCATCCATCTACCTACCTATCCATCCATCCACTCACCAATCCATCAGTCCATCCACTCATTTATCCATCCATCCATCCATCCATCAATACACCATTCCATCCAATCATCTGACAACCCATCCATTCATCTAACCATCTGTCAATTCATCATCCCATCCATCCATCAACCCATCTATATGTTCATCCATCCATCTGTCCACTCATGTATCAATTTGTCCATTTATCCATCAATCCATCCATTTATCTGTCCATCCATTTTTTGTCCATCTGTCCGTCTATCCATCCATTTGCCTGTCCATTTACCCATCCATCTATTTGTCCATCCGTCCGTCCGTCCATCCATCCATCCATCAACTCATCTGTCTCTCCATCTATCCATCCATCAACTCATCTGTCTGTCCATCTATCCATCTTTTTGTCTGTCCGTCCATCCATCCATTCGTCCATCAAACAATCTATCCGTCAATCAAACCATCTATCCCTCCATCTATCTGTCTGTCCATCCAACAACCCATCTATTCGTCCATCCATCCATCTGCCCGCCCATGTATCAATCTGTTCATTCATCCATCAATCTATTTGTCCGTCTATCCATCTATCCACTGGCCCATCAACCCATCTGTTCATTCATCCATCTGTCTGTCTGTCTGTCTGTCTGTCTGTCTATCTATCTATCTATCTATTCATCCATCTGTCCATCCATCCATCTATCCGTCCATCCATCCATCTGCCCGCCCATGTATAAATCCATCCATCTATTTGTCCGGCCGGCCGGCCGCCCAACCATTCATCCATCCATTCATCTTCCTGCCCATGTATCAATCTGTCCATGTATTTGTCTGTCTGTCCGTCTATCCATTCATTTATCCATCCATCTGTCCATCTATCCTTCCATCCATCAACCTATATGATTGTCCATCCGTCTGTCCATCTATATATCCATCCATTTGTCTATCTGTCCATCCATCTATTTGTCTATTCGTGCGTCCATCCATCTGTCCATCCACCCATATATCTATTTGTAGGTCAGTTGATTCATTTGTCCTTCCATACATCCACCCATACATCTAATCATCCATCTGTCCATGCATCAATTTGTCTATCCGTCCGTCCATCCATTAAACCATCCTTCCCATACGTCCATTCATCTGTCTGTCCATCAAACTATCTATCCATCCATCCATCCATCAACCCATCCATCCATCCATCCATCCATCCATCCATCCATTTGTTCATTCGTTGATCCATTTGTCTTCCATACATCCACCCATACATCTAACCATCCGTCCATTCATCCAGCCATCCATTTATCTGTCCATCCATCCATCTGTCCGTCTATATATCCATTCATTCATCCATCTGTCCAGCCATCCATCCGTCTGTCTGTCCATCCATCCATCCGTCCATATCTATTTGTACGTCCGTTGATCCATTTGTCCTTTTATACATCTATCCGTCCATCAAACCATCTATCCATCCATCCATCCGTCCAGAAAACCATCTATCCATCTGTCCGTCCATCCATCCATCTATTTGTTTGTCTGTTGATCCATTTGTCCTTCCATAAATCCACCCATACATCTAACCATATGTCCATTCATCCAGCCATACATTTATCTGTCCATCTATCTGTCTGTCTGTCTGTCCATCCATCCGTCTGTCTCTCCAGCCATCTGTCTGAATATCCATCCATTCATCTATTTGTCCATCTATCCATTCATCTATTTGTCTGTGTGTCCGTCCATCCATCCGTCCAACCATTTGTCCATCAACCCATCTATCCATCAATCCATCTATCCATCCATTGATCCAATTGTCCTTCTATACATCTAACCATCCGTCCATCTATCCAGCCATCCATTTATTTGTCTATCCATCCATCTGTCTCTCCATCCATCCATCCTTCTGTCCATCCATGTATCTAGATAGAATTAAAATTTCACAGGAGGGCTCATAATTGTGCCTTCAGTTGTAATCAGTTCAAAGATCTAGTTCAACTCTACAAAAGCAAACTAAGCATAACGCACATAACGTGATTGTAATTTTGCAGACTTAGTTTAAGGCTACAGTATATAAATGAGAGTATCCTTAAGTATCACTTTTAGTGTCTAAGTTGAAATGATTTAACAGGAATTATTTGGCTCCACTATATATATTTATTATTTGCAAAATTCCCAGCATGTGAGTGTTATCAGCAGTGATGCAGTGGTGACCTGCGCCGTCACTGCACATCCATCATAGCTTATCATTCAGAGTAAACAGCAGGACTGCAACACAGCAATACACAGACTTCTGAGACTCTCGCTTTACTCGCTCAATTATGTGGAAATACCAGACTTGACCTACGTGTGACTGACTCTTTATTCTACAGGAACGGCTTGTGATGTCTTTAGCATTGCACCAAAAAAGTAAACAAACAAAAAGAAAATCCCTGGAATTGTGATCTATTGGTGATTCATATAGCGCATGTCATTACTTACAGAGTCAAAAAACACATTCAGGCAAAAAACAGTATACATTGAAGTGAAAATTGTTCGCCCTCCTGTGAATTTCCTAAATGATGTTTAACAGCAATTTTCACAGTATTTCCTATAATGTTTTTTCTTCTGGAGAAAGTCTTATTTGTTTTATTTCGGCTAGAATAAAAGCAGTTTTTAATAGTTTTAAAGCCATTTTAAGGTCAATATTATTAGCCCCCTTAAGCAATATTAGTTTTGGATTGTCTCCAGAACAAACCCCTGTTATACAATGACTTGCCTAATTACCCTAACTTTACCCTAATTACCTAGTTAAGCCTTTAAATGTCACTTTAAGCTGAATACTAGTGTCTTGAAGAATATCTAGTCAAATATTATGTACTGTCATAGCAAGATATAGCCCTTGCAGATTGCTGGAGAACATTCACTGTCACCCAAACTACACATCTGCCACTGAACTGGACTACATATCCTATCATGCACCTCACACACACACCAGTTCTAAATCACCACTGATTACAAACACACAGCTGTAGCTCATGAAGCCTGATTAATGGGACTATAGACCAATTACCATGTTTGTAAACATTCAGGATGCGCGCGCAGGGAGGTGGCAAAAAAAAACCGGGAGCGCTACCATTTACAGCGAGGGAATGACATCCAATGCGGTTCAGAGTTTGTTGTTGTCTTAGAAATAAGTTAGATTGATTGCATATTATATATATTATTCACATAATGCTTACAGTGTATTATAACAGCTTGTCATCCAGTGATAAGCACAGTTATTCAGCAAAATTAACGTTAAAGTGAGCGGCGTTCCTCTGACAGGTCTATTTGCGATAGCACCATCCCAATGGATATTGAATAAGACGAAATGACCAAGCATCCAGCCCCAAATATACAATCTCATTGAAGCTTCAAGGGATTTTACGAGAGAAGTTAAAGGTCTACAAGTGTTTGGATGCCAACAATTGTGTTCTGTGTGGTCATGAGCAAGAAATAATGCTCCCTGATTACCAGATTCAAATTACCAGCCAAAGACAAGGAAAAAAAGACGGAGCTAACGTTATACAAGGCCTGGCTGAGTTCAGTAAAGTTAGCAACAGATTCGCATAAACAGTGTTAATGTTGTTTTCAAGTCACACTTGCAGGTTATTTCAGACCGAATACTCAAAGTGCTGTGGTAAACAATATAGGGAGTGTGTCACAAGTTGTCACTGAATGAATGTGTGAATATAAAACCAACTTTACCTTAAAAACTTACACTTTCATGTTTCATTCTGAGCATTCAGTGTCTGCAGTTTAATTAACCACATGTAACTGTTTTGCCGAAATCATTGCTGCAATCAAAAACGAGTAATGTATATGATTCAGCATAGCCTGAACTTACCTGATATAACATGAGAACTGCAGAGTCCAGCATTTATAATTAGGTCGTCACTTCATTCAGCTCCCTTTTAGCCAAAGACGTCTGCAGTCGGCATTGTAAGCAGTGTGGTGTACGGTAAAAGTTAAGTTTTCTATTTTTCGAATTTGGCATCCTAACGCAAAACACGACATGTTTGCTATAGCAGCCCGTCTTTTTCTGCAACCGGGGACTCGTGTGACGTCATGTGTGACGTAGGTTGGTAATTGGTCTATAAATACACCTCACACACACACATCAGTGCTGAGTCTTGTTAAGTGAGCAATTCAAAACATTTACCTTGGCTGTTTCTCAATATAGCGGCGATGCAGTTGGTAGTGCTGTCGCCTCACAGCAAGAAGGTCGCTGGTTCGAGCCCCGGCTGGGTCAGTTGGGGTTTCTGTGTGGAGTTTGCATGTTCTCCCCGCATTTGCGTGGGTTTCCTCCGAGTGCTTCGGTTTCCCCCACAGGCTAAAGACATGTGGTATAGATGAATTGGGTAGGCTGTCCGTAGTGTATGAGTGTGTATGGATGTTTCTCAGAGATAAGTTGCAGATGGAAGGGCATGCGCTGCGTAAAACATGTGCTGGATAAGTTGGCGGTTCATTCCGCTGTGGCGACCCCGGATTAATAAAGGGACTAAGCCGAAAAGAAAATGAATGAATGAATGAATGTTTTTCAATATGCATTCTTCAGCGTTCTTATGTAACGTCATCATCAACTGCCAAAGTTCAGTTTCAAAACTCAAGACCACAAGAACGGAGGACACGTGAAAGTTCCCGGATGTGTTCTTGGTATCGATAGTAGTGGGCAAAGCGAGGCTTCATAAAACACTGAAACAGTCGAAGCAAATGTGTCGAAGCTTCGAAACGTTTCGAAACCTGTCTCTACAGTGACACCTAGTGGTCATTTTTATGTATTGCACTGGAACAGCTTCAGCAAAGAACCAGTTGAGCAAATTGAGGTATTAAACCCCACTTTGTAGAGTTAAACCTTCAAGTGATTTAGTGGAGCGGTGAGAGTTCCTGACTCACATGCAGGGATAGGGGGTTCGAATCCAGGCGAATACAGCTATGGATGTTAATGCTCTGTTCTTATATCGTTTTAACATTGGTCTGACATCCGAATGAACACTCTGTGAATAAATATGTCTTGTTTTGGTCATAAAACAGGGTTGTTGCTAGATCAGATATAGTTGTGGCCAGAAGTTAACAAGAATTATTTATATTATTCATTAAATTTCCCATTTATTGTATTTTATTAACGTCTAACGTTACCCAAACTCTAAACCCAACCATCCCAGTACTGTAAAAATATTATTCACTGTTATACAGTGTTACAAAAATGATGCTAAATTGATGGCGTATCCGCAGCTGTATCCTACCTAGACTACACCATAAAACAGTAACATTATTAATATCAAACCTGCCAACACTCCGGTTTTTCCTGGGAGTCTCCCGTATTTCAGACCCTTCTCCCGTATTGTTATGTCTCCCGGAAAACTCCCGGAATTCCTGTTTATGTTGTTTTGCCGCCTATCTCGACCATTCGCCTGCTACATGTGTGTATGTATATAAAGAGAGTGTCATATTGCACTGCCTTAATTTTAAATCAAACACAACATTTATATTTATACTACATACACAATATTTATACAACATGCTGTATGTTTCTGTAAACCATTTTATAAACCCTGCCCTGTTATTAATAACTTGCATAAAATTAGATGAAAATGCAAAAATAAAACAACATAACTATATAACAATGTGGCAGTACTAGGCTTATTACTATATTAATAATATTGCAGTATCATGAGGTATACATGCTTCTCTTTCCCCCTCAGTGTACAGTAGGGCTGCACAATATATGGTTTCAGCATTGACTTCGCAATGTGTGTGAATCCACAATAGTCACATTCAGGGTACGAACTACGGGGGAGCTAGGGGGAGCTCGGCTCCCCTAATTAAGGCATGGGCTCCCCTGAAAACATGATTTGCGAAATTTTGGGGGGTCTCAAAACTATTGACAATGTGTTATTTTGATGTGCGGTTTCAGTATTGTGTAAGGTGATCATGGATTATCATGTGTAAAAGTGTAAAAATATAATTAATTTATGCATGAAGGCGATTTACACCTTACTTAAAAAAAAAAAAGATAACTACACATGCTATACTTGTCATGAACATCAAGGTGTGGGGGCGCTGCAGAGCAAAGTCCTTTCATTCATTCATTTTTTCTTTACGGCTTAGTCCCTTTACTAATCAGGGGTCGCCACAGGGGAATGAACCGCCAACTTATCCAGCATATGTTTTACAAAGCGGATGCCCTTCCAGCTGCAACCCATCACTGGGAAACATCCATAAACTTTCATTCACACACATACACTATGGACAACTTAGCTTACCCAATTCACCTGTACCACATGTCTTTGGAGTTGTGGGGGAAACCGGAGCACACGGAGGAAAGAGAACATGCAACAAACTCCACACAGAAAAGCCAACTGACCCAGCTGAGGGTCGAACCAGCGACCGTCTTGCTGTGAGGCCACAGTGCTACCCACTGTGCCACCGTGCAGCCGAAGCAAAGTCCAGTCATGTCAAAGACATATTGAGACGTTGACACACTGCTTATTAACTTCCCGAAACAAATGCTGTGACGTTTCGTTTTATTTGATTAATACAGTAGGCCAAAACAATGTTTAAACACCATGACATTGCTGTAAACATGTTGGACAATTAAGCTGAAAGCAGGTAAACATGACAAAAGGGAGCCCCTTTCAATGGTGTTTCTTTCAATTTCCAATTCGCGATTATGTTTTACCGGAGTGCAAAGTGAGATCCCATGACATTCTATAGGCCTATGTAAAAATAAAAAAGCATATGCTGTCCTTAATGCCATTCTTGGGCTTATAGAGCGAATAGAAAATGATAGGCAACATGACGAAGTTATTTATTTTGTTGTTAAGTGAAACATATTGGTGTTTGTTTATTTTATATGAATGTATTCCTCTCACAGAAGCACTGCAGGTAAAATTAGACAACAATTTTCTGTTGTTTGTGCATGTTAAAATAAATCCCTCAAAAGAAATTTTCAAGCGTCAAAGAAAGTTATTGATGGGAAAACAGGGGCCGCCACGGCCACCCCTGGGTAAACTCTGGCCACCCCTGTGGCCACCCCAATATGATTTTGCTGTTGACATTATTAATTTAAATGTACTTCTGTAAATTCCCAATATTTCAATAAATAAAATGCAGCCACTAAATTATTGTTGGTGCCACTGACATAGCTGATTCACTGCTCTCCCCCTCAGCGCTGGTTCAACGCTGGTGAAAACAAACTGATGCATGCGCGCAGAAAACTATTCCCGTGCGCCTCACGCACTCCTGTGAGAATCCCGGTTGTTTGCATGCATTCTGATAAAATACGCGCCGCTCATGCGCCGTGAAACAGGAGTAACAGCCTTTTGTGCAGAGGTGTCGGCACGCATCGAGTTTTGCAAGTCGACTAAACTAAAGTTTATATAATATGATGATGTAGTAACTTTCACTAAGCATGGCTTTAAAGCAGAAAGGAGGGATAAAGAGTCAGGGAAAGAGTGTACCTTAAGGTACATCAATAGAAGAAGCTGCAATAATAATATTGTGGCTCAAAAAGGAATATGGATAAAGTATATTATTAGGGTCTGTATAGTGAATGTGTGTGTAGTAATGCCTTTTGTTCATTTGTTTGTTTTAATAATTAATTCATGAATCTTCATGAATTTTAGACTTGGCATATACCATATTCTGTGCAATAAAAGTATGTAAAAAATAACTAAAAAGTTATATATATATATATGAAAAGTGTTTTTAAACTAAATATTGATTTTTATTTGATTTGCACATGTACTTGCTGAATTATTTCAAGGAATAAATTGCAATATTTTAAGAGTAATTAATTAAACGAATTAAAACCACATTATTTCATTTACCAGAAACAAAAATATAACATTACACTGAATTCATACATTTTTTTTGTGTGCCACCCCAAGATTTGCAGCAGCCTCTTCTGGCCACCCCTAAGAAAATTTTCTGGGGGCGCCACTGGGGAAAACAAGTGCTTTTTAGCGAGAAAGTAAACCGAAACTATCCTGGTGTTTTGTTCATTTAGCCTACGTTGTAATATTAGTTACAATTATATAAATATTTGTTTTATATTTATAGTTTTTTGTTTATACATTGCTGTTTAAGGACAGGGATCCTGTGTGTTTTATAGCCTACTGCATCATTGTGGCAAGGGACTCTCAAGATCCTCAATCAAATCCATCATCCCCCCCCCCCCCCACCCCCACCCCCACGCCGCCATCGTTAGAAAAAAAGTGGGCTCCCCAAGAGGCCAAAGTATAGTTCGAACACTGGTCACATCGCAGGATCTGCAATGTTGAGTCTGATATATAGTTAAGCTACACATCACATCTGATTTTAGAGTCACTGTTAAATTTATTCTTAATAGACTGAAAGTTTATCATTTGTGTCTGCTTTTAAGGTCTGTGACTGAACATTTCAAGAGAGCTTTAAACATTTGGGCACAAAATAGTATGATGTTTGGAGGTGTAACAAAGATTAATTGTATTTCAAGAGTTCACATGAGTTGGCATGCTGTCCCGGTAGAAAGCCTTGAGCTCATAAGATCCTCGAGCCTGGGGCTCCCTCCCGTTTGCAAGGCGAGAGGGGAGTTTGAGCTCAGGTAGATCTCGAGAACTCCCCTGCTTTAGTAGCTAATGAACAGATAGTGATTGCTCTTAAGAGATCACTACTTAATAGGAGCTATCTATGGTGCCGATTTGGATTAGTCAATTAACTTAAGTTGCGTGTTTTTGGACGGTGGGAGGAAACCGGGGAACTCGGGGGAAACCCACGTGAGCACGGGGAGAACGTGTAAACTCCACACAGAAATGTCGGCTGGCTTGGTAAGGACTAGAACCAGTGACGTTCTTGCTGAGAGGCAACAGTGCTAACCACTGGGCCACCGTACCACCCATCTAGGAAAAGAGGAGGAGTAGGGGTGGAAGGGGGGATTCTTCAAAATGAAAATGGCTGTGATATGGAACTGAGGGTATTTATAGTGGTTTGGAATCGTCTGATTGGTGAATCATGAATTGAAAAATGCGGGACCAGCCGTGATCCATGATAAGCACGTGACCCTCTCGAAATTAGTTTATAAATAAACTTCACTTGATTACTTAAATATGATTTATGCAAAAAAAAGGTTTTGTCTTGTTTCTAGTCCAAATATCTACATATCAAAATGAAAATAAGATTATTTTAATATCCCCATTGGCAGATAAATTTGCTTAATTTCTTCTGAAGGTGAAAACAAAACAATATTTTGACTTAATCAAAGAGTTTTAGATATTTCCACTAGAAATGAGACAAAGAAAGTTAAGAAAAGCATTTTTTGCATTGTGATTATTCAATTTCTGTACTTGAATTCTGTTAAACTCTCCCAAATAGAGCTATTCAAACCATCTTGTAAACTGTATACATATCACAAATTTATCGCAGAAAAATGAAACACAGCAGTATCAGATTTTTCCAACATCGTGCAGCCCTATTGTACAGTAATGGGTTACTGTACAGAAAGACAGGGAGCGTCTGCTGTGTTAGTGTCCTCTATCAGGCTGTTTACCGTCTTATCAAGCTGTTTTTCTGACTGAAGGACACTTCTGACCTCAGTGCCTCCAGATAGAAAGAGTCTCGGCCAGCAGCGCTCCAAAGCGTAAAACTACAGAGCACAGTTTCCCTCCTTCATTGTCTTCAAATAATGCACTGACAATAAACGCATTGTCAAATAATGCAATCTGCATCTAAAAGAAAACTTGCAAAAAAAAAAAAGCTTAAAAAAAAAAAAAACTTTTCACAAGATAACGGTGTCTCAGTATTTAGCACTGTGGCCTCACAGCAAGAAGGTCACTGGTTAGAGTCCCGGCTGAGTCAGTTGGTGTTTCTGTGTGGAGTTTGCATGTTCTCCCCGTGTTGGCGTGGGTTTCCTCTGGGTGCTCCTGTTTCCCCAACAGTTCAAACACATGCGCTATCGAATTGATGAACTAAATTGGCAATAGTGTATGAGTGTATGTGTGTGAATGAGTGTGTATGGGTGTTTCCCAGTACTGGGTTGCAGCTGGAAGGGCATCCTTGCGCAAAACATATGCTAGAATAGTAGGCGGGTTATACCGCTGTGGCGACCCCTTGATAAATAAAGGGACTAAGCCAAAAAAAAAATGAATGACTGAACAAACTGCAGGGGTAAATAAAAGCATAAATTAAAATATATATATATATTATTTTTTATTCTAATTATTTTATATACGTTTACTTTCATGGCAATATGAAAAAATTAATGTGGGAAACAAATCTAATATAAAAGTAAAACTTATAAATTAATAAAAAAAAGTTAATTATGTCTGTATTACTAATATTACTGAAAATCTTTAAACTTAATGCAATCTAATTGCAAGCACTCTAACAGCTACACCATTTCGTTTTACTGCAATAAATATTTACTGCAAGACAACTAATTAAATTAACTCAATTATGAACATTCATTCATTTTCCTTCGTTTAGTCTCTATTTCAGGGGTCGCCACAGCGGAATGAACTGCCAACTTATCCAGGATATGTTTTACACAGCGGATGCCCTTCCAGCTGCAACCCAGTACTGGGAAACACCCATACACACTCATTCACACACATACACTCATACACTATGGCCAATTTAGTTCAATTCCCCTATAGCGCATGTGTTTGGGCTGTGGGGGAAACCGGAGCACCCGGAGAAAACCCACAACAACACGGGGAGAACATGCAAACTCCACACAGAAACGGCAAATGACCCAGCCGGGACTCGAACCAGCGACATTCTTGCTGTGAGGCCACAGTGCTAACCACTGAGCCACCGTGCCACCCCCTACTACACTAACTTTTGAAAATTAATTTCTCAGTGAATATAGACGATATATTTTGGTGCATTTAAACAAAGCAGTTTTATTAAACAGTTATATCCATTCATCATGTGCTTTGTAAGGTGTGTGGGTGTTTTTCAGTGGTCAGTGGGTGTTCGGGGTCTCTGACCTCTGAGGCGTCCCTGTCTCTTTAAGATGTCCCATATCAGACAGCGAACAGTCGGACCACCAGAGCAGAACAGCACCCAAAAACGCCCCTGATTGCTGATGCTGTTCTCCTGCATACAGTTGAAGTCAGAATTATTAGCATTTCTACAATCATGTCTGTTTAACAGAAATATTTTTTTTCCCCTACACATTTCTAAACACAATAGTTTTAATAACTGATTTCAGAAGAAAAAAGCTCCAGGCCCAGATTTTATAACACCAGCCTGTTTAAAGTCCTGTGCTGACCAACTGGCCCCCATCTTCACCCTGATCTTCAACAGATCACTGGAGCTGTGTGAAGTGCCCTCCTTCAAACGCTCCATCATCATTCCCATACCAAAGAAACCCAAACTCACAGGACTAAATGACTACAGACCGGTGGCGCTGACATCTGTGGTCATGAAGTCTTTTAAAAAACTGGTGCTGGCCCACCTGAAGGACATCACTGAACCCTCACTGGACTCTCTTCAGTTTGCCTACAGAGCAAACAGGTCTGTGGATGATACAGTCAATATGGGACTGCATTATGTTCTGCAACACCTAGACAGACCGGGGACCTATGTGAGGATCTTGTTTGTTGACTTCAGCTCAGCTTTTAACACTATCATCCCAAAACTTCTCCTGCCCAAATTAACTGAGCTCTCCGTGCCCACCTCTGTCTGTCAGTGGATCAACAGCTTCCTAACGGACAGGCAGCAGCTGGTGAAGCTGGGAAAATTCTCATCCAGTACCCGCACAATCAGCACTGGCGCCCCCCAGGGGTGTGTCCTCTCCCCACTGCTCTTCTCCCTGTACACGAATGACTGCACTTCGAAAGACTCCACTGTCAAGCTCCTGAAGTTTGCAGACGACACCACATTTATCGGCCTCATTCAGGACGGTGACGAGTCTGCTTACGGACAGGAGATTAAAGGAGCTGGCTGTCTGGTGCAGTCACAACAACCTGGAGCTGAACATGCTCAAAACAGTGGAGATGATAGTGGACTTCAGGAGAAACCCCCCTGCTCTCCCCCCACTGAGCATCATGGACAGCATTGTGGCAGCAGTGGAGTCATTCAGGTTCCTGGGCACCACCATCTCTCAGGACCTGAAGTGGGACACTCACATTGACTCCTTTGTCAAAAAAGCTCAACAGAGGCTGTACTTTCTTCATCAGCTGAGGAAGTTCAACCTCCCAAAGGAGCTGCTGAATCAGTTCTACACCTCCATCATTGAATCAGTCATCTGCACATCAATAACTGTCTGGTTTAGCTCAGCTACCAAATCAGACCTCCGAAGACTACGTCGAATAGTTCGGACTGCTGAGCGAATCACTGGTGCAACCCTCCCTACTCTCCAAGAACTGTGCTTATCCAGAGCGAGCAGAAGGGCTGCCAAAATCACTCTGGACCCCTCACACCCAGCACACTGCCTGTTTGAACTGTTACCTTCTGGTCGACGCTACAGAGCACTGCGCACCAGAACAGCCCGACACAGAAACAGTTTCTTCCCTCAGGCAATCCATCTCATGAACACTTGATGATAGTAATTGTGGCACCAACACCACTACCTGCTATACACTTTTTTTTATACACACATACACTTATTTAACAACACACTTTACATGCCAATTTGCACATAACAGCTGCACATATAATGTTGTACATAGTAATATAGCTGTACAAACACTTGTCCATTTGTATATTTGCATTCACTCTTTAAAATATATTTATTATCTGTTTTTTAGTCCCGTCTGTAATTCTGTTGGACTGTAGAAGCTCTGCCACCAAAACAAATTCCTCGTATGTGTGAACATACCTGGCAATAAAGCTCTTTCTGATTCTGATTTCTCTTTGCCATGATGGCAGCACATAATATTTGACTGGATATTCTTCAAGATACTAGTATTCAGCTTAAAGTGACATTTAAAGGCTTAACTAAGTGGCAACCTTCCGCTCTCCCTCGTGAAGCAAATACGGAAGTAACTGAAACTGCAATTCATGGAAATTTCGCTAGTCCTGGCTCCATATAGAGCAGATTTCTATTGAGCCCACAGTTAAAATGGCCAACTTTACAGCAGAAAACGGTTTACAACCTGGTACAAAGAACGATTTTGGTTCATATAGCTAATATTACCCTTCATGACAACTGTGAGGGGGTGAATTTTTTTATAACTCATCCATTTCGTTTATATTAGGTTATATTAAGTCTGCATAATTAAGGGCGTGGCCACTTGAGTGACAGCTAGGTCTTGCTGCTCGCTGTCTTGTCACCTCAGCTGATTTCTTGATTAACTCGGCATATACATCGTATTTTTGTTTTGGTTAATGTTTCTTTACACAGTCAATTGCCATTTAGGATTATTTCCTGCAATTATCAGATACTAGCAGACTGTGTGCACTTATTGTGCTCACAAACCGTTCACGTGGCCTTCATTTCCCAGGTGAGTGAAATTATATGCTTATACAGCATCTCTATAAATGTTTTTGTTTTATTTAAGATCATTTATATTTTTCTTTAGACCTGTAATGCACTCCAGAATCTGCCAGATTGGCTAGCTGTAGGCTCTAGAACAGTCATCTGAAGCGTTGTCATACAGTGTTATGTTTGAATTTCATCAATAGCCTTGCATTTACTAACACAGACTACTGTATAGACCATTTTGAGGGATGTAAACAAAAACAATAGTCACAACGTATTTCTTGTTGTACATTTTTAATTTCTATAGCTCCTGAGAGTCCAAAAAGAGCCACATATTAATAAATAATGTTATGATTGAACTGCCTCTTATTAAAATTCTGAAATAGTTTGAGAACAAGCAGGAAATGTTCATGGGCCAATGACACGACCACATTGAAATGGCCTATATCTGAAGTGTTTGAAAGTAATTCACGTTTTCCTCCTGTAGAATAACGTCATAAGATCAATGTTTAGTGGCTCAATGTGTTACAGCGGTGTTTTTAAAAGACTAAACACTTTATTGATATAGTACACAGCCAAGCACAAGTGGTCAGAACACAAACGAGCCGATGGTAATTAAGTAGTATGTGTTTCTCCCAAAGAAAAGCCCTTTAAGCAAAATGCTAATAGGCGTCTGTAGCTCCACCTCTTTGGCCTTTTTTGGTAACCCTCAGATGACGAGCGAACAAAATGGCGACAGTTGGCCACGCTTACTTCATTTAAGCTCTTCAGAAACCTATGGGTAGGCCCACACGGAATCTGTGCGCGCAGAATTTCACAGATTTTTAGCCCATCATTGAGTCTGTTTATTTACTTGTGTAAATTTTGATTTATTCAGTTTTTAAATTAATTTCAGTAATATTATTGACTAATATTCATATGATTTATTTACAATACAGTTTGTAAAGTAATATTTTCTGTCTTTTAGTAGAGATATTATATGAGAGACTTGCTTTTTTTTACCAAATAAAGTGGATCTAATTTGATTTCCATTGTTTATTTCATATATTAAAGTTTTAGTTATGATACTCCCAAAATCAATTGGCATAAATCCGCAGATTTTTTAACAAAATTCTGCAAAGAAGTAGCAAAAAATGTCTGCAGATTCTGAACTATGGGTGACGTCACGGATACTATGTCCATATCTTTTACAGTCTGTGGGCTTAACTAGGTTAAAGTTAGGTTAATTAGGCAAGTCATTGTATTACAGTGGTTTGTTCTGTAGACAGTTGAAAAAAATATTGCTTATGGGGGCTATGCATCTAATTTGACTTTACTTTTAGGTTATATCTTGATACAAACTTCTGTTTTACTGGAAAAGTGTCTTGTGAACACTTATGATGCCTATCAGTGCTCTAGCTCTGCTGGTTTCACACTGTTGAATTCATTTTTCTCGCATAGACTGATTGGTGTGATAATGCATTGACAATGGTGTGACCCATTGAAGGGGTGGTAAAATGTACGTTTACATTACATTCATTCATTTTCTTTATGGCTTAGTCCCTTTATTAAACTGGGGTTGCCACAGCGGAATGAACCGCCAACTTATCCAGCATATGTTTTACACAGCGGATGCCCTTTCAGCTGCAACCCATCACTGGGAAACACCCATACACTCTCATTCACACACATACACTACGAACAATTACACTAGCTTACCCAATTCACCTGTACCACATGTCTTTGGACTGTGGGGGAAACCTGTGCACCCGGAGGAAACCCACGCGAACGCAGGGAGAACATGCAAACTCCACACAGAAATGCCAACTGACCCAGCCGAGGCTCGAACCAGCGACCTTCCTGCTGTGAGTCGAATGTGCTACCCACTGCACCACTTTATTTTAATTATTAATATTATTATTTAAGATGCAGATCAGAGAAAGCTATTTCTAATTTTTAAAGGACTGACCCTCACATCTTGTTTTGACGTCTTTAAGGAGGGATCAATTGTTAATTAGGGGGGTCAATCCCCCTGAAACCCCTGGATATAAGTCATCTCATATTCTGATAACGATATATATTACCATATGGTATTGTTTATGTAAATTCAATCAATTTTAAAGGCTTAACTAGGGTAATTAGGGTAAAGTTAAGGTAATTAGGCAAGTCATTGTATAACAGTGGTTTGTTCTGTAGACAATCCAAAACTAATATTGCTTAAGGGGGCTAATAATATTGACCTTAAAATGGGTTAAAAAATTTAAAACTGCTTTTATTCTTGCCGAAATAAAACAAATAAGACTTTCTCCAGAAGAAAAAATATTATAGGAAATACTGTGAAAAATTCCTCGCTCTGTACATATGTTTAAAACAAAGGCAGAATTTTTAATCAACATGTGAGACTCTCTGCATCATTAGTGTGTCTTTTAGTCTTTATAGAAATATCAGCTCATCTTGCGCGTCTCATTGAGAAAGATCTTCTGCAGGTGTTTGTGTTTTTCGTCCCTCGAGTACTCCAGATTATCTCTGATAGTCAAAGCTAAACCTTCGATGACGCTCGTAAATCACGCTATCAAAACCGTCTCAAGGTGACGAGCAGCAAAACTCTGATATCTCACACAGAGATGCTCATCAAGATCTCAAAAAACCAAGACTTAAATGCTTGAATCAACTCACAGTGTCAGAGATTGCATTAAACATTTATCACCAAACTCTTCACTGATCAAATTTATTATTTGAATTATTAATAAAAAATGCTGGGTTCCACACAATTCCTTCATGTTGTCCTAACACGAATTAACTTATTCGTTTTTACAAATTCAAGTAGATTGTACATATAATAATTAAGTTGTCCCCACAAAACTTTTGTGTTGTTCATTCATTCATTTTCTTTTCGGCTTAGTCCCTTTAATTATCAGGGGTCGCCACAGCGGAATGAACCGCCAACTTATCCAGCATATGTTTTATACAGCGGATGCCCTTCTAGCCGCAACCCATCAATGGAAAACACCCATACATAATTTAATTCACACACATAGACTACGGACAATTTAGCTTAATTCTCTTATAGCGCATGTGTTTGGATTGTGGGGGAAACCGGAGCACCCGGAGGAAACCCACGCCAACACAGGGAGAACATGCAAACTCCACACAGAAACGCCAACTGACCCAGCCGAGGCTCGAACCAGCGACCTTCCTGCTGTGAGGCCACAGTGCTAACCAAAAGCTTTTAATTCATAAAGAAAAATAACAAATAAGAAGTTGAACTGCATGTCAATATGAAGGGAAATGTAAAAGTAGAGAAAGACTTAGGGAAAACTCTAGAAATTAATAGTCAAGATTTAAAAAACTTTAGTAAACATGTTATATAAACTTTTAACTTGTATGTTTTAGTCATACTTATTTACATATATTTACATAACCGCTTTTCCAATTTACTATGCAAATAATATGTAGTGATGTAATTAATTTAACCCAATGTTTGGCTTAGTCCATATTTTACCCAATTTGGGTTTAAATAACCCAGCATTTCTTAGAATGTATTTATACCTAGTTAAATAATTGGAGCACAAAGAGAATATTAAAGGTCTCCTGAAGTGCTTTTGAAATATGCATTTCTATTCAACACAGGCTCGTTCTGAAAACGTAGTCCTATGTACATTTCTGGAGACTGCAAATTATGTAAAGGTACGTATAGCTGCATTTCATTTTTTAAAGGAACGCTACGGGGCGGTGCGATGCCGTTCCATTTCAAGCTTACCAGCTGACCACTTACCCACGTGTGGACGACTTTCCCGCTGCAACCAGTTTGTCCAGTTAGCTCATCATGTGTTCGGCGGACTTGAGACGCAGAGAGGACATGTCAGATGCTAGAGAGCATTTGATTGGTCTGAAGATTTGATGAGAAACTAAAGTATATGAGGTGACGTGAATAAAACCATTGACACATTTAGGAGGAAGTGACAAACTGCAAGTTTTACATGTTTATATCAGGTTTATATCTTCTAAACCTGAATTTTGTTCTGGTGCTCACTAGATTATAGATATCCTAAAAACTATTATCCTAACATTATATGGGACCTTTAAATAGAATTCAATTTCTTTGTAATTGATAATTTTTGAAGTGATAATTAATAATGTAAATGCAAAAAAAAAAAAAAAAAGGTATATAAAAAACATCTGTGACAAGATGCAGTCAGTACTTCAACAGTACATCTTTAGCAGGCCACGCTTTCAGATCTGACAGACAAATCCTTCAGGATGTTTCAGGATGACAGCATATGTTGTTTTAGTGCAGGAAAACTGGGATTGGGAGGAAAAGTAAGAGAAGGAAATGAAAACAGACAGACAGAGAACGGGTGACTTTGAGGAGTTTTTCATGTAAGAAGTGCCCAGGCCCGTTTCCCGGATCGTTTGAGAAGTGTGAGTGCTCTGAATCTGGCTCAGGCACATTTCATTTGGCCTGGCCTGGCCCGGTTGGAAGAGGTGTGCCAGAGCTCGGTTCACTTGGGCTCAGCTTGAGCCCAGAACTGAAGACGAGACGTGACTTTTAAGGGACTGTTTGATATGGATTAATTAATCACTAGTACTGTTCAATGAACGCAAACTGTCATAGTTTTTTAAAGACGCAAATCCCTCACTGCACGTCAGCTGCACCTTCAGCAAACCTCATAATTCCTGCAGCATGAGGACTTTATGATTGTTTATGAGCGTCAAAAGTGGCTGATCTGTTCTGCGAATTATTTGACTGCGCATATCAAACGACTAAAACGATTTAACTAAAGAAATCTCCACTTTGCTGAGCGAGAGCGCTTACTGAACAGCGCATCATCCATGATGTAAGCGCGCTCAGGCCCGAATGCAATGTGCGTGCGGGCCATCGGGGGGACAAGCGTGCTTTGGCCCGGTTTAAGGCAACCGTACATAGTGTGAGTACGCCTTTAGATATTTGGGCTAGAAACGAGACAAAAATTCAAAGTAAGAGCAGCATTTTTTGCAGTATTTATCAATAATTCTAATTGATTTATTTTATTTTATGCAGATGCCCTCCTCTACAAAATGATTTCAATCAATCTAAAATTATGAATTCTTTAAAAATAGTGCTATTCCTTTCATCTGAAAGTGTACACAGTATGCTTTTCTTTTAATTCAATATGTATCACAGAATGATTGTCAATGGGGTCATTTTATCCTAAATAAAATAATTACTTTCTGAAATACATTTCATAAAAAAAATCTTATTTCAAAAAGAAAAACAAGATTACTTTGCTTACAAGTACAAGTAATCTTGTTTTTCTTTTTGAAATAAGATTATTTTATAAGTAGGAATAAGTTTTTACAAGTAGTAAAAGCATTTCTTGCAGTGTAGTTCTTTTTCTCTGAAATGTGAAAGTTTTGGAGAAAGATGACATACAATGCATAGAGTTGAAGTCAGAATTATTAGCCCCCCTGTTTATTTTTCCCCCCAATTTCTGTTTAACAGAAAGAAGATTTTTTTTAGCACATTTCTAATCATAATAGTTTTAATAACTCATCTCTAATAACTGATTTATTTTCTCTTTGTCATGATGACAGTAAATAATATTAGACTAGATATTCTTCAAGACACCTCTATACAGCTTGAACTGACATTTAAAGGCTTAACTAGGGTAATTAGGGTAACTAGGCAGGTTAGGGTAATTAGGCAAGTTATTGTATAATGATGGTTTGTTCTGTAGACTATTGAAAAAATATATAGCTTAAAGGGGCTAATAATATTGTCCTTAAAATGGTGTTTAAAAAATTAAAAACTGCTTTTATTCTAGCCGAAATAAAACAAATGAGACTTTCTTCAGAAAAAAAAAATATTATCAGACATACTGTGAAAATTTCTTTGCTCTGTTAAACATCATTTGGGAAATATTTAAAAAAGACAAGAAAATTCAAAGGGGGGAGAATAATTCTGACTTCAACCGGATATAATTTATATCTAAATATAAATTAGCATTTTCTCAAATATATGCATGCATGTGTGTATTTATATATACATAATGACACACACACATACATGTGCCCAGCACTAGTTATAATTAAATAAAGAGTCAAATATAAATCATTTAAATAATTAATTATTTGTTTAGGAGTTGTCACATAGGCAGCTCAGTGGTTAGCACTGTGGCCTCACAGCAAGAAGGTCGCTGATTCGGGACCCGCCTGGGTCAGTTGGTGTTTCTGTGTGGAGTTTGCATGTTCTCCCCGTGTTGGAGTGGGTTTCCTCTGGGTGCTCCGGTTTCCCCCACAGTCCAAACACATGCGCTAGGGGAATTGATTAACTAAATTGGCCGTAGTGTATGAGTGAGAATGAGTGTGTATGGGTGTTTCCCAGTACTGGGTTGCTGCTGGAAGGGCATCCGCTGTGTAAAACATATGCTGGAATAGTTGGCGGTTCACTTCGCTGTGGTGACCCCTGATAAATAAGGGAGTAAGCCAAGGGAAAATCAAGGAATGAATGACATGGAATGATGATGTCTCAGTTATAACCAACTCTATGAGGGCAGCCATAATTAGGCAGACGATAACCGGTTTCAAGGTTTACCGTGGTTTGAAAAAAGTCAAGGTTAAATTTTTCTGTTATATTGTTCCTACGATATACGTTTGTTTTTTTATGTGTTTTTACAACTATTTTATTTGTAACAGCAGAGTGGCTTTACTTTATATCCACAGAAGAGAAAGATCTCCAAAGATGACTTTTCAAGCTGCAAAGAAATCTGTGCATCTGAAACTAATGAAGACAGAAGTCAATGATTTATTTGAATTATTCAGCCTAACATGTTTACTGTTCCAAAATATTAGAAATGTTTCTTAAAATAAAATATATCGTGTTCAATGGAGGAAAAAATGTGTTGTTTTATTTTACCCAGACATTCAAAATAACTTGTTTTAGAGCAGTAATCACAATACTACGTAACAAATATTGACTTTTCCAAACCATGGTAAACTTTGAAACTGATTATCGTCCCATGCCTAGTGAGAACCTCTGCCCTAGACACTAGTGAGGGAGCACACAGGTTAGGGGCTTTGAGTGTGGAGAGAAAGACGCTTCCCAGAAGGCCACGGTGCTGCCAACACAAACCCCGTCTGACCGGCGGCGCCACACCGATTCCCCAGACAACTTATCTCTGCTTCAGTGATAATGCTGTCAGAAAAACAGCAGGATACAGCAGAGGAACTGGTTAAAGCCTGGGCTGCTCATGTTGGATGCGTCTCTGTGGGACAATCATACACTCGAGTGTTTATCTTATTTTCTCATCCATTCAAGCACTGAATGAATGTCTTTAGATCTGTCTGCCTGTATTTGCTTTTTTGTTGCCAAAATGTTGGGGGATGCACTGATATGGAATTTTTGATTGATACCGATAACTCTTTGCATTTGGAGGCTGATATTCATTCATTCATTCATTCATTTTCTTTTCGGCTTAGTCGATTTATTAATCCGGGGTCGCTACAGCGGAATGAACCGCCAACTTATCCAGCATATGTTTTACGCAGCGGATGCCCTTCCAGCCGCAACCCATCTCTGGGAAGAGGCTGATATTATTATTATTATTATTATTATTATTATTATTATTATTATTATTATTATTAGGGCTGCACAATATTGGAAAAATCTGACATTGCGATATTTTGTTTTGCTGCAATATAGCATATTGCAATATGAATATAATTTTTAGCAGAATTTAAATAGCTGAACAGCTCTATTTGGAAAGATTTCATTAATTTCGATTGACTGGGATGCACTGCATCTGCATAAAATATAATAAATTACAAGCATATATAAATATAACAGAGCAAAAATAAAACTTCAATAAAACTTCTTTTATTTAGGTTTTCTGAGGAGTCTAACAGTATTCAAATACAGAAATTGAACAATCAAACGTAAAATATCATGTGTTACGACCCTGTAACCCTTTAAAGTTGGGTCCGTTTTTTTGTCTTTTTCTTTTTTCATCACCCAAAAACGTGAAGCCAACTACCTCGTAGTAGACCCACAGAAAAATAATAAACAAAAAGCACACTCTAACTAAACACCCAAATGAAACTAACTACACTTAACAAAATAAACAGAAATAAAAATACAAAATCTACCCCTACCTCCCTAACTAGGTATAAAAACATTCATTCATTCATTTTCTTTTCGGCTTAGTCCCTGTATTAATCGCCACAGCGGAATAAACCACCAACTTATCCAGCACATGTTTTACGCAGCGAATGCCCTTCCAGCTGCAACCCATCTCTGGGAAACATCCATACACACTCATACACTACGGACAATTTAGCCTATCATCTGTACCACATGTCTTTGGACTAGGGATGGGCGATATGGCCCAAAATCCATATTGCGATATACATTGCAGCCTCTTGCAATAACGATATATATTGCGATATACAAATGATAATAGAACCATTTCAGAACAGGTTACATAGACCCTTAGGAAAGCCAAACTGCTATTTTTTGTTAAGAAATAAAGAAACGTTGCATGTCATTTTGAGAACATTTATTGTGCAAAAGCAAAACTGTAATTAAACAACACAATGTTGCAGATAAATAAACTAAATGTAGTGCCTTTTAGAAAGAAAGACTTTTCTTTTAAGTCCTTGGTTCCTAAATGCCAAGTTGCAGAGAACAAATAAACTGGTGTCTTTTTAGTTAAGGAACTTACACTGTACTGAAAATACTTCCAGTATTAAATTAGTCAAATAAAATTGTGTATTGCAGATACTTTAAATAAAAACATATTTCTAACCTGCAGCCTAAGGTAACGCATTTGATTTTAAACATTTTGTTCTCCTAATGAAATTAAAACTGGTGTCTTGATCTGCTCTTTCTCTCTCTCTCTCTCTCTCTCTCTCTCTCTGTCTGCTGTAGTGTTGGTGCTGCTGAGAGATTGAGACGCACCAGACAAAGTTTGCTTATAAAGTAATGCAAAAATGAATACAATTAATATCGAAAGCGAAAGCAGATTCTCGGACATGTCCAGGGAAAAGAGAATGTATTGTCACCCCAAATAATGAGCTGGATCAGTCTATTAGTCTTCGCGCTCTTCTCAAAGCTGCTACCAAAGTCAGGACAACAGTTCTGTATCCAGCGCGTGGCAGAGTGTTCTCAGTTTCTCGCGAACACAGAACCGGGCCGCCCCAATAATATATCGGCCGCCCAGGTAAAATCTGTGTGGGAAGCGCTGTGTGGGAATCTGTGTGACAAGCCACGATATGCCATGCATGAGGCTCGCAAGTTGTGCGACACGCCGCCATTCTGTGCCATGCGTTGCTTAGTGCTGTTGTTGAGAGCGTCAGCATGTGCTACAGTCACAATAGATTTCCAACGTAATACATAAGTTAGTGTGAAGAGCATGTTGTTTTACCGTGGCCGAGTGAATTAAGTTATCAATCGAGCTTATTAAAAAAGAAAATTGCACATGTGCGACTAAATAAATCTTCCAGTTCGCACACGTCTATTTTTTGTCGCAAATGCAAGCGAAATGGTCGCACTGTCGAGCCCTGTCCATGTTCATTCAAGATGATGCGTTGCAGCCGGCTGCAGCTCGGTGCTCTTAATTTCGCGGGTAGATTGCGTCATCAAACATGCATTATCGCGATAGTGCAATAGAATTAGAATCTCTATCGTAGGCCAATTTTGTATCGTTTATATCACATATCGTTTATATCGCCCATTACTACTTTGGACTGTGGGGGAAACCAGAGCACCCGGAGGAAACCCACGCGAACGCAGGGGGGAACATGCAAACTCCACACAGAAACGCCAACTGACCCAGCTGAGGCTGGAACCAGCGACCTTCTTGCTCTGAGGCGACAGCACTACCTACTGTGCCACTGCGTCACCCGGTATAAAAACAGGAGAAAATATTTAGTGTGGTGTCCAACCCCTACTGCCTCTTACCGTGTACAATATTCAATATTCACAATATCAACAAACAAACAAATAAACCAAAACTGAAATAATAGGAGGGGGAAACACGGATGCATATATAACAAGGAGTCAAAACGTACACACCAACATGGGAAACACAATCAACAATAGCAACAGGAATAGTTTTTAATGGCACACCAAACGCACAACAACACGCCAACAAAACTCGCTCTCCTGCCCCTTTTAAAGGATGCCCTGGGTCACTCCAGCCAATCCCAGGGCACGTCTTCTGCGTAACTAGGGCGGGGCCTGCAGATGTAAAGAGAGGGAGAGACATAGACATTTACACTAGATATCACATAGGGACCCTGAGCATGCGTCAATAGTAGGCATGGGACGATAACCGTTTTCAAGGTATACCGCGGTTTGGAAAAGTCAAGGTTATCATACCGCCAAAATTTTCTCTAATACCGTTCCTAAGGTATGTGTAAGATTTTTTTTTATTTACATTTTTTTTAACAACAGCATCTCCACCATTTTAAATTGTAAGTAAATCTGTGTTTTTGAAACTAATGAAGACAGCAGAAGTCAATGATTGATTTTCATTATTTAGCCTGGCACATTTACTGCTCCAAAATATTATAAATGTTTCTCAAGATAAAATATATTGTGTGCAAAGGGGAAAAAACTTTTAGTTTTTTACCCAGACATTTAAAAAGAATATATTTTAGAGCAGTAATCACAATACCGTGAAACCGTGATATTTTTATCCAAGGTTATCATACCGTCAGAATCTTATACCGGCCCATGCCTAGTCAATAGCGCCGCCACATTTGTACAGTGCTCCCAGGACAAATGTCATTTAACCGCACTAGTCAAGACAGTGTGCCAATGTGAAGATGCTGAATTTAGCGCCGTGAACGGGTGTAGTAACGAGCAAACAAAGAAAACTAAGCACAAAGTCATCACATAGGTACGATTTCGTTTTTTATGTTTTTGTATGTTATGAATTTTTGTGTTCAACAAATCACGTTATTGATGATAATACAAAAACAAATTTACATACTGACCACCGGGAAAACTCCCGATCATAGATATATGTGTATATGTGTATATCTCTGACTTTTGATGGCCGCAGTCCTCCACTGCACCTTGGTCCCGCATTCATTTCAAAGGAGTGCTACCCTGTACTAAAATGGCGGCTCTATTGACGCATTCCTTCTAATAGACCAGTGGTTCTCAAAGTGGGGGTCGGGACCCCCCTAGGGGTCGCGGGACAATGAAGAGGGGGGTCGCCTGGTGATTTCCAAAAATCTATTTATTTTTATTAAACCATAAGAATTACCATATTTTATCCATAACCTACAGAAGAGAAAAAAATAGTCGTTTATAGTTACTATATAGTTACTATAGTAGCTTATAGTTACTAGTTCTATTGGATTGCGACCCCTGGGCTAATTACATTATATTAAAGACACAGCAATAGCGTCAGATGCAGCAGATTGATTTTATAACACCAGGTTACACTTTCTGGCACATTTACAGCACTGACATGCATAAAAAAATAAAATAAACGAAGAACAGTCTTGGGTCTATTGGTGTGTGTGCGCCATTGCATGCAAGGTTTCTGTATTTATAACCACCTCAGAGGATATTGTGGGTCGCGAGTCACTGGCATTGTTATTTTGGGGGTCGTGGGCTGAAAAGTTTGGGAACCCCTGTAATAGACAACAACAAGGTAGGCGACATCTACAGTAATGTATATATCTATGAGGGAGAGAGAGACACACACACAGACACACACACCTGCCAACGCAACACCCCCACACATTAAAGTCAAAAACTCATTTTTTTGACAATTAACATCAGAAAAACAAACAAATATCAGGCTCTAGAAAGAGCATCGGCAATAATGTTTTCTGTACCCTTCTTGTGGCGGATGTCAATGTTAAAACCTTGCACTACTAATGACCACCTCATTAGCCTCCGATTGGAGTTGGCCATGCGCTGGAGAAAAACCAAAGGGTTGTGGTCAGTGTAAATCACGACAGGTAAGTTGCTACCACCCGCATATACTTCAAAGTGCTGGAGGGCAAGAAGTAACGCTTGGGCCTCTTTCTCGATCAAATTTTTGGTGGTCACCATTGTATAAATTATTTTATACAATCATTTTTAATAATGGCGATGCGGTGGCACAGTAGGTAGTGCTGTTGCATCACAGCAAGAAGGTCGCTGGTTCGAGCCTCGGCTGGGTCAGCTGGCATTTCTGTGTGGAGTTTGCATGGTTTCCCAGTGTTCGCGTGGGTTTCCTCCGGGTGCTTCGGTTTCCCCCACAGTCCAAACACATGCGGTATAGGGGAGTTGGGTAAACTAAATTGTTCATAGTGTATGTGTTTGAAATGAGTGTATGGGTTTCCCAGTGATGGGTTGCAGCTGGAAAGGCATCCGCTGTGTAAAACATGTGCTGGATTAGTTGGCGGTTCATTCCGCTGTGGAGATCCCAGATTAATAAAAGGACTAAGCCGAAAACAAAATGAATGAATTTTTAATAATATCTTTATTAAAAGATATAAACAAGTGGATCTAATTGGATTTGCATTGTAAACAATAAATAAAAGTTAAGAATTTATTGTTTTTTAAATTTCATGTTAAGTTGCTATACTCTCAATATATATATATATATATTTTTTTTTTTTTTTTACAAACATTATGCACATAAATTGTCCAAAAATGTGTCCACAGATTCTGTCTTTTTTCCATTTTAAGGAACTTGATTGGGACACGCTCACAAAACGGTGAAAAAAAAAAATCAAAAGGAATAAAAGCAAACGTTACCGATAGACTTAACACCCTGTTAGCATCAAGGATATTAGGCATTAGGTAGGTAGGCATTAGTTTCTGCCGGTCTGATAACCTTTGATAAAAATATCACGGTATCATGATTTATGCTCTATAATAAGTTCTTTTTATATGTCTGGGTTAAAAAAACTAAACAAAAAAAAAAAAAACGTTTTCCCACATTAAACAAAATACATTTTATATTAGGAAACATTTATAATATTTTGGAGAAGTAGACATGTCAGGCTAAATAATTAAATAAACCATTGACTTCTGCTCTTTTCATTAATTTCAAAGACACAGATTTATTTACAACACATTTACAACTTTTTAAAACTTTGACTTTTCCAAACCTTGGTAAACCTTGAAATAGTTTATCATCCCATGCCTAAAGGACATATGTATAGACCATTTCAATGTGGTGATGTCATTGACCCATGAACATTTCCTGCTTGTTGTCAAACTATTTTATATCTGTATCAAGTAGGGCTGGGCGATATGGCAAAATCTCGATTTTTTCATAAAGTTTGACCAATTCACGATTTCGATTTCGATTTTTTATTAATTTTTTTATTAATTTTTTTTTTCTGTGTAACTACCTTACCAGCTTACCTTGTTCATTTAAATTTAAATAAATGCTGAAACTAGTTTTTTTCATGCTCACTTGTAAAAGAAAAGCAACCGTGTGACTAAACGCGGTTATGGCACTCTCTCATATAGGGATGCTAAACATAGCTACAATAGAAGTCACAGCAGGTCATATGTTGTGTAGCTTTGGGCAAATTTTATTTGGAGAGAAAATGACCAAAATGTAACTTGAAGATTAAAAAGGATTGGAGGGGAAATAAATATTCAAATCTCTGTACATAACAGAAAAATAAACAATGATAATGCAACAATAGTTTATCTGTATTAGTGGCATGGCAGAAATATATATTTGGACAGGCCTTGTCAAAGTGAGCGGGCACTTTCACTAATAAAAAAATATAGCACTTAAATTATTTCATAACAATCAATAAAATAACAGCGGTTTATATCAAAAATTGGTAATGATATAAAATATACTACATTTTGTTGGTAAAATATAACCATTTAAACGATTTTGTTCTTTTTATCTTTGTAATTTTATAGTTTTATTTTTGTTATTTTAATTATTTTTTGTCTTCATAAATAACTAACGAGCTATAGACAAATATCTGCTTGACGTTTTAGAAAATATTTGTGCGTAGCTCCACCACCCAGTATATATTAAAGATCACTGTGAACAAAAAAAACCCCACAGAAACCTGTTACATATCTATCTATATTTAAATGTCTATCTTATATTTAACTGAATCGTATAACAGCCTATAGCTGAAATGTTGGAAATTGCTTAATTTATTTTTATAAAACATTTGTCGATACGTATTGATATTTTTTGGAGTAAAAACTGCCGACATTTAAGAATCCAAACAGAATCAGCACAATTCAGCACGGTTGTCTAACAGTTTAGAACGGTTTGGCATGATAGTGGAAAAGCGGCTTTAATATTTTTATTAAAAAAACGCGATTCCTCGATTTTGTAAAAAATAAAATCGTCTTAAAACGTAAATTCGAATTAATCGAAAAAAAATCGAAAAAACTGCCCAGCCCTAGTATCAAGAGGTGATTCCATCATAACTTGATGTCATAACAGCTATCGTAACAATATTTATCAATATGTGAAACGTTTTGGACCCTCAGAAGCTATGGAAATTTAAAATGTAAAACAGGAAATACGTCAGGACCATTGCTATTGTTTACATCCCACAAATTGGTCTATATCTTCATGCTGTTCTTGTTATAAAAGACAGATTTTATCTAATTAAAGTTATGCAAGACATTTTTATTTAACATTAGACAAAAATTCTGAAAAATACATTCAGGAGACACTTTTTAAAATAAATCAACTAAACACACCACTAAATAAATAGGCTGCCCCTTTCTCATAATGAAGTAAAGTTCAACAATACAATAATGTGCTTACTATATTCCATAAATAATAGTATAATGAACTGCAAAATTTTTATTGCACCTTAAAAACGTGTTATACCCATAAACACACCTTTGCCAGGTCAAAACAAAAGCTGAACTCCATTTAAACAAGGCCAAAGCAGACACACACTGTTAACACACATCGACATCTACAGGATCTAAACAGCATTACATGTTCACAGTCTAGATGGGATACAGCTGTGGATACTCACATCAATATAGCATACTTGACACTGTACAATAATTTATATCTTTACATTTACTGTGAGGAATAGGCATTAATATAATGCAATTTATTAAGAAGTTTAATAAATAATATGAATATTGCTCGGTTTAATTAGTTTTTACATTACTGTGAGGAGGCAACCCAGTGGCGCAGTGGGTAGTGCTGTTGCCTCACAGCAAGAACGTTGCTGGGTCGCAGGTTCGAACCTCGGCTGGGCTGGGTCAGTTGGCGTTTCTGTGTGGAGTTTGCATGTTCTCCCTGGGTTTGCGTGGGTTTCCTCCGGGTGCTCCGGTTTCCCCCACAGTCCAAAGACATGCAGTACAGGTGAATTGGGTAAGCTAAATTGTTCATAGTGTATGAGTGTGAATGTGTGTGTGGAAGTTCCCAGAGATGGGTTGCGGCTGGAAGGGCATCCGCTGCGTAAAATCGTGCTGGATAAGTTGGCGGTTCATTCCGCTGTGGCGACCCCGCAAGGGACAAAGCCGACAAGAAAATGAATTACTGTGAGGATTAGGGTGGGGGTTGACGTTAATAAAGAACTAAATTTAATGTAATAAATAATATTAATTTGCTCATTAATTCCAGCCTCAGCTCTATCCCTTATAGCAACAACCGTACAAATTACTATTTTACATTACTGTTAAGGTTGGTTTAGGGTTGGGGTAGGGTTATACATAATAAAACCCAATTTTAGTGGGCGAACTAAAAACAATTAAGAAAAATATCTCGTTAAATTCCGGTCACAGCAGTATCTCTTCTAGCAAAAAAAACGCTACAGAATGTTGAGGCCAAGGAAGAACTAGTGATAAATAGCATAAAGGGAGAGTTTCATACTATCCTTGTTGGTTGTAATCACTTTCAGAGCGATTTTTCCCAAATGACTCCCGCTTTAAGGACTAACAGCCAATCTGAATCCATCTTACTTTAAAGCCCATGCTTTCAGCTTTAAACAAACTTTACCGTGAATATTTTTCTCCATATCAATTTTCTAATTATCAAACAATTCTCTAATTTTATTAAAACATGTGCACTAGGCGTCCTGGTAGTAAAACGTATCATTAAAAAAAATGCATATATTTTATTCAATTTCTGGGTTTTTGTTTTTTTTGTCTCTGAAAGGGTTTAAACGGGTTTTAAAGGGCACCTATTTTACCCCTTTTTTAAGATGTAATATTAATATTATGGTTCTTCTGAGTGTGCCAGTTTAGGTTCAGTTCAAAACACAATTCAGATTTTTTTCATTTGTGTCTTTGTATAGTTTTACAGCCAACTGTGTGCTAGTTTAAAGTTCCGAGCTTGTACACCGAGACTAATAACCAAGCACAGTGAATTAACTTTGACTGAAGGGCGTCATACATCGGATGCGCCGCTCAGCGCCGCGACACGTTCAGATAACGCTCTGTGGCGTTGCAGAAATATGAACAGTGTCCCGAGTCGTGGCTGGGCGCCGTGGAAAGCCGGCGACTTGCGGCGCCGTTGTGTGTACCCTGATAGAAACCTATGTTTAGAATTCTGAAATGCATGGCGCTGCACTGTGCGTCGCCGAATGGCGCTTCTGGTGTGCGACCTGCTTAAGGCAAGTTTGTTATTTCCAATGGAGGGAGACGTACGTGAGGCAATGCGGTCACACTTTCCAGCTGCACCTAGTTAAGATGACAGGGAGCTTCTGTGACTGCGGGAAATGCAAACGGCTGAGGTTTAAGGAAGACGCAATGAAAAGTACACATGTATGCAAACCTACCTAAAGTTAAAAACACTGGCACCGAGGAGAGCGATAACGAGGTGAATGTTGATCTTGTGTTGAGCCCAACGAGCCTTACATCTAAAAATAGAGCAAGGGTGTTTCTTTGGTGACGTCGCTTTGACTCACACGCTGAAAATGGCGAACGTGAAACAACAAACTGAGCATATGGTAATGCGCACCTGTCAATCAATATTGGTGGGCAGGGGGACCGCAATCCTACGTCAAGTCCCAAAACCGCTCCAATTGGTCCACCATTTTTATGTTGTTAAATTGAAAAAAAAAAAGGACCGAGTGTGTTTATATCAACTTAAAAAGTAGATTTTTCACCATAGGTGCCCTTTAAACATCATTATAGTAAAGGGCCTACAGCCAGTAATTTGCATGTACCATCTTTACAAATAAACATGTCAATGATATTTGAACTGCACGATATTGGAAAAATCTTATATTGCAATATTTCCTTTTGTTGTGACATACCCAGATAGCATGCGAATGTGGGCCACTATAGGCAGTTATGCGGCACTGGTGGTCTTCCTTCGGCCCAGACAAAATGAATGTGAGCCTGAAGTGGCCCACCTGTACCATGGCAAAGGGGAGCCAAAGATTCAAATTCATATATGGGCCATTTAAGCCAAAGATTTGGGACTTATGGCAAAATGTAATCTGAATGTGAGCCTAATGTGGCCCATGTGGAAAATGATCAATTTGGCCCAAATGATGGAGGACAAATGTGGGCCACAGTTGGCAAAAATGTGGCATAGTCATTTAAGGGTATCTGGGTCTAAACCTAAAGTGGCTCACACGTATTAAATGCAACTTTTGGCAAATATTTGGCACAGTAAGCTCTGGCTATCACGGCTGTGAGCCTATAGCGGCCCAGAGAAAATATGGCAAATGTGGCCCAGTTATTTTAAAACAAATATGGGCCACTTTTGGCAAATATTCGGCACAGTAAACTCTGGCTAATGCAGCCGTTAGCCTATAGCGGCCCAGAGAAGATATGGCAAATGTGGCCCAGTTATCCTAAAACATATGTGGACCACATAGACTAAAGTCACCATCATGGAGAAAAGTGTTTGCTTTAGTACTGCTCATAGCCCTGAACCTCTTAATATACATTTTAATTTGGGCTGCTGTAAGTTAAGAACTTTGCTTGAAATTTTTATTCATTACATCAAACAAGCCAAGTAAAAAAACAAAAAAACAATCAAATAAAGTGAGGCACAGCCTGTGAAGAAATAATATAATTCACTGATGTTAACCAATGTTTAATCCATTATTAGAAGTATCGTAATAACATGCTTGCACATGCCACAGAATTATGAAGGTTTATAAGCTAAAAAGATTCTATGGTTCAACTTCTGCCCACAGAGACATCAATAATCAGCGTATGAACCTCAACAACGGTGACAATTAACAAAATGAACAAAACTCACAAACAGGAGACTAAAAGTGACAAAATCCACAACGTCAACATAAACAGCAGAATCAAAAGCAAATAATGAAAACTGGAGCATCAGTAAGCTATAGAATATATTCATACTGCAATGCCTGCTGCGATTTTTGTACTTTGCCACACCCAGCAAGTGTAAGGTGTAGGCTAGATCTGGGCTAGGGATGGGCGATATGGCCTAAAATCCATATTGCGATATACATTGCAGCCTCTTGCGATAACGATATATATTGCGATATACAAATGATAATAGAACCATTTCAGAACAGGTTACAGAGACCCTTAGGAAAGCCAAACTGCTATTTTTTTTAAGAAATAAAGAAACGTTCCATGTCATTTTGAGAACATTTATTGTGCAAAAGCAAAACTGTAATTAAACAACACAATGTTGCAGATAAATAAACTAAATGTAGTGCCATTTAGAAAGAAAGACTTTTCTTTTAAGTCCTTGGTTCCTAAATGCCAAGTTGCAGAGAACAAATAAACTGGTGTCTTTTTAGTTAAGGAACTTACACTGTACTGAAAATACTTCCAGTATTAAAAAGTCAAATAAAATTGTGTATTGCAGATACTTTAAATAAAAACATATTTCTAACCTGCAGCCTAAGGTAACACATTTGATTTTAAACATTTTGTTCTCCTAATGAAATTAAAACTGGTGTCTTGATCTGCTCTCTCCCTCTCTCCCTCTCTCTCTGTCTGCTGTAGTGTTGGTGAGAGATTGAGATGCACCAGACAAAGTCTGTGAATAAAGTAATGCAAAAATTAATACAATTAATATCGAAAGCGAAAGCAGATTCTCGGACATGTCCGGGGAAAAGAGAATGTATTGTCACCCCAAATAATAAGCTGGATCAGTCTATTTAGTCTTCGCGCTCTTCTTAATTCTGCTCCCAAATCAGAACAACAGTTCTGTATCCAGCGCGATACAGCGCGTCTCTGTAGGTCTGCATGCAGAGCATGTGAGTCTGTGGCAGAGTGTTCTCAGTTTTTCGCGAACACAAAACCGGGCCGCCCCAATAATATATCGGCCGCCCAGGTAAAATCTGTGTGGGAGGCACTGATGTTCACTAGACAAGCCACAATATGCCATGCATGAGGCTCGCAAGCTGTGCGACACGCCGCCATTCGGTGCCATGCGTTGCTTAGTGCTGTTGTTGCTGTTGCTCTTAATTTCGCGGGTAGATTGCGTCATCAAACATGCATTATCGCGATAGTGCAATAGAATTAGAATCTCTATCGTAGGCCAATTTTGTATCGTTTATATCGCATATCGTTTATATCGCCCATTACTAATCTGGGCCAGAATAAAAGCAAATTGTGGCCCAGATCAAGGTCAGTTCTGGTTCATGTGGTTGAATTCTGGCTAATATGTGGTATTGCTTTGGCTTATTTGTGGCCCAGATCTGACAAACAGGAGCGGACCGCTCTAGAGCCATCATTCCATTCAGTATGTGGTCCAGATGTAAGTGTCTGGTGTGGGCCGGATCTGGGCCAGAATAAAAGCAAACTGTAGCCCAGAATAGGGTCAGTTCTGGTTCATTTGGTTGAATTCTGGCTGACATGTGATATTGCTATGGCTTAATTGTGGCCCAGATCTGGCAAACAGGAGCGAACCGCCCAAGTGCCATCATTCCATACGGTATGTGGGCCGGATGTAAGTGTCTGGTGTGGGCCGGATTTGAGCCACATGAATTTCGCTAGCTGGGTATAATGCCATAGCTATAAATATAATTTCATTAAAGTATTTGAATAACTCTATTTGGAAATATTTCATTCGTTTAGATCGACTAGGATGATCTGCATAAATTATAATAAGTTACTGGCAAAAAGAAATAAATAAATACAGCTTTATATTTTTGTGTGGAGTCTAACAATATTCAAGTACAGAAATTAAACAATCAAATGTAAAATAACATGGTCATCATTGTAGAAATAATTAATAATATATTTATCTTACACTAATAAATAATATAATCCTGACATCGATGCTCAAACGATATATTGTTCAACCCTGATATCAATTTTCGTGTATTATGAAGGATAGGTCATAGTAACACATCTAAAAATAACTCCACAGGCAAAATACCTTAATTTAAAGAGATATATCATACATAAGCAAGAATTTCACACAGTATAACCCAAAAATTTAATCTGAATCCACTTGACAACATGTTAAAACACTTACAAACAACCGTGCTTGCTTTCGCGGTCAAACACAGCCTCTTCAGAAATTTAAAATACTTTTCTACACAAAATACTTTATAGTACCCAACTGTTTCTCTCAGAAAATTAATGTATAAGTCAAGTTAACCTTAAATTTAGCAGAGTAACCCAATTTCAATCTGAATCCACTTAACAAATGCTAAAGCCGGTTATGAACAACTGCACAAGTTTTCGCGCTCTTAAACGCATCTACATAAGTTTAAAAAGCTACACAAACCCTTTAGCCAACCATTTTCTCTCAGGAAATTAATGTTTCTAATTCAAGTTAACTAAAATATGTCGAAAACAACAGCAAGTACACATTGATTGAAAAATAACAATGATTTTCATACTCACTACCGTCAAAGAGCTTAGAATGACCAAGAGGCACGTACCATTGCAACGGCAGCGCCCAGCAACAGCCCCGTGATCCCGCCATTTTGGAGTGAAATTGCTCGGCCGTCCATTGGATCTTATTGCTGTCGCGACGGCAAGCAGCTGCTTAGTTATTTATTTATTTATTTAAAAAGCGCATTAAAGCTGAGATACAACCTGAAAGACGACAATACAACACTTACTATCACAATCATCAGCACTTTTAATAGTTTATTTTACAGACTTATAATATGCTGTTGTTCTATTGGAAATGGCCGCCGCGTGACACTAGCGGCATCTAGTGGCTGTTTCCAACAACAGAGTGTCGCCTCTTGGTCATTCTAAACCAGGGGTGTCCAAACGCGGTCTAGTATTTATATGTACATTATATATTTACATAAGAAGTGGTTGCACGTTGTAGGCTAAAATCAAAGCACGAGAATTTCTCTATGTTTTATGTCATTATTATGGCATATTTATCTATTTTTTTCATCTGGCGCTACAAACTATACCTATTACAACTACAGTGAACCAACCACCAACAGGATCACCCAGCGTCCTAGGCGGACCCAATTGTCAGGGGGGACTCGATTTCTCATGACACCGGTGTCCTGGAGAGTTTAGCTCCAACCCTAATCAAACACACATGGGCCAGCTAATCAAGCTCCTACTAGATATCCTAGAAACTTCCTGGCAGGTGTGTTGAAGCAAGTTGGAGCTAAACTCAGCAGGACACCGGCCCTCCAGGACCGAGTTTGAACACCCCTGTTCTAAGCTCTTTACCAACGTCCGCGAGCCCAAACTGCTGGTGACTGAACAGGAGTGTTTTTTTTAAATCGCTTTTCTGTTTGCATTTTTGTCCCAGTGGGGGTTCCGTCTCAGCTGCACTTCATGATAGTCACATGATGGAGTGTAGCGTTTGATTTACAGAAGAGTTCACAACATTTCGACACTAATGCAGCAGGATTCCGCTAATCGTAAGTGTTATTCATTTATCTTTTACTTTACCATTGTAAAACATCTCTAAAGGCACTCAGTCATATTTGAAACACGAAGAAACCATACAGAGCCATCAGAGATGCAATAACATCTTCCTCATTTTGTCATTTGCAGGGTTATTCTCGTTTTTATATACATTTAGTCGTTTTTTAGGGATATTTCTGCATTATTGTTTTATATATAAATTAAACATGCGTTCACGAGGGTCCAACATGATATAAATAGAGGTAAAGTTGGTTTTATATTCAGATATTCAGACTTTCTCCTTAATAATATAATTTCATTAATGTATTATTTGCAAATTCTAAATAGCGAAATCATATAAGCAGCCAATGACTATCAAAGTACAACATTGTTCACAGTCAATTAGATAGTGTTAGTGTTGTTTTGAAGTCATACTTACATGCTAATTCTGATCGCATATTCAGAGTAGCATGGTAAACAATATAGAGACTTCTAAATGAACGAATGTGTGAATATAAAACCAACTTTACCTTTATCATGATACAATTCGTTAAAGAAAAGCGTTGTTCAATTAATTGTTTGAAGATTAT
Organism: Danio kyathit; assembly: GCA_903798195.1. Lineage (NCBI taxonomy): Eukaryota > Metazoa > Chordata > Actinopteri > Cypriniformes > Danionidae > Danio > Danio kyathit. The sequence goes on from LR812538.1 coordinate 61,768,413, forward strand.
TTTCTATTAATTTAATCGTTTTTAGCCATATTTCTGCATAATTGTTTGAAGTTTCCGAGTTTTTAGATTAATCAGATTTATCTTTTATTTTTTAATGTTTTATGCTAATAATATAACATACATGGGTCAGACGAGGCTTCTCATATTGGTGTGTGCAAAAACGATTTTCTGTACACAAAAAGCACAATATATTCTGTTAATAATACTACTTATGGTGAAGTTAAATATATTGTATACATGTATAAATAAATTAACAGTAATGTTAAATATAAAAATATGTTAAATATCAATAATAATTATTTCATGTTCTCAAAAAATACATTGTTTGTGATAATACTTTTCATATGAGAGCAATATTACACTAAATGCAGAAAGGAGAATAAAAGCATGGAGAGAGAAAGTTGCACACTTGAAAGTACAATGATTATATTTAGCATTTTATTTAGCTATATTTTATGTTAGGCCTGTAATCATTAGTTTTTAAAAGTGTTGGATATTTAATTAATATCGATTTTATAGCATTTATCAGACATTTGCCCTGAAATTCTAAATAAAGTGAGAGATATGATTACAAATGAATGAGTAATATTTTGAATATAAAAGAAATGGTCCTTTACATGTGCTCAATATAAGCTATTAGTTGATTGAATTTACAGAAATGACACTGTATGGAAGCGCTGGTGAGTTAGTGTATATATAAATATTTGATGTTGTGGAGTTATTCAGTCTGTTTATTATTTTCTTAACTATTAGATGTGTGTGTAGTTTAGGACTGCACAATATATAATTTCAGCATCGATAATGCAAAGTGATCATTCGCAATAATCACATCGCAATGTTGAGTCTGCATGATGTTTTGTCATTTGGATGTGTTTTTCAGGCCTCTGACTGTGTGAGTAATTCAAATGCATTCAGGAATAAGAAATTGTACTAGGCATGGGCCGGTATAAGATTCTGACGGTACGATAACCTTGGATAAAAATATCACGGTTTCACGGTATTGTGATTACTGCTCTAAAATATATTCTTTTTAAATGTCTGGGTAAAAAACTAAAAGTTTTTCCCCTTTGAACACAATATATTTTATTTTGAGAAACATTTATAATATTTTGGAGCAGTAAACGTGCCAGGCTAAATAATGAAAATGAATCACTGACTTCTGGTTTCTTCATTAGTTTCAAAAACACAGATTTAAAATGGCATCTTTGGATATCTTTTCTGCTGGAGATGCTGTTGTTAAAAAAATGTAAATAAAAAAAATCTTACACATACCTTAGGAATGGTATTAGAGAAAATGTTGGCGGTATGATAACCTTGACTTTTCCAAACCGCGGTATACCTTGAAAACGGTTATCGTCCCATGCCTAAATTGTACCGCTTTTAACTTTAATAACAATTATTTTTATTGAATTATTTACACAGCGAAGACTGAGTATTGTTTTATATTTGATTGCTCATTTAATGTACCTGCATACTGTAAAGACTCCTCAGAAAACAATAAAATGCTGTTTATTTCATTTGTAACTTTTTTTTTAAATTGTATTTATTCATACTTGTAGATTGTTAATTATAATTTATGCGGATGCACTCGCCTACAGAATCATCTTAATCAACCTAAAACGTTGAATTCTTTCCAAATAGAGACATAGAAGTCATTTAATAAAATTAAATTAATATCGGCAGTCTATACCAAAATATTACATTTTTTTTTGCGTACTCTTTTTGCTGTATTGTTTGCATTTCTTGGATCATGATTTGTGTCCTTAAAGTTTAATAATAATAATAATAATATATGGTGATATATCGTTATCAGGATATGAGATGACTTGAATCATAATTTGAGATGTTTTGAAGATGAGATGAAACACTTTGATTGACATTCCCCCTTTGTAGGTGAAATAAGAGGGGGAAAGCCCCGCCCATTAGTACCCATCTCTCCCATATTAGCATAAACAGCCCTAAGTGAGAAGCAGCTGTTTGTCCATTAGCCATTAGAGTGTTTGAGCTGCTGAAGATAGTGTCACCATAAACTAGGCCCAATCCCAATTCTATTTTTGTACCCCTACCCCTTCCCCTTGGCCCTTCAAACAGAGTGCGAAGGTTAAGGGCTTCAAAATTCACCCCTAAGAAATGGGACACCACTACAGTACCTGCACACGTCATCATATGTCATCGTGAGCTCTTTCCTCATATGAGATCAGACGATCGCGACTGCTGTAGTTATTCCAGTTGTGTTATTTTTTTTGGTATTTATCCTCAGGAAATCACTGAAGGCATATATTATGTTATCATGACCATATAATGTGGCAATAAGCTCATAACTGTACTGTGCATTTACACCGTGGCCATATTCATCAATGTAAACACAAGAAAACAACATTAACATTATATAGCAGACACTGTAAAACGCTCATTCCCAGCTGATCTCATATGACGCAAGAGATCGCGATGACATATGATGACGTGTGCAGGTGCTGTAGTGCTGTCCCAATTCTTAGGGGTGAATTTTGAAGCCCTTCCCCTTCACACTCTGTTGCAAGGGCCAAGGAGAAGGGGTACAAAAACAGAATTGGGATTGGGCCTTATTTTACATCTTGTAAAAAGGGGCGTAATAGCTCTCCTTTAAGTTATTAAAAGTATAGTTCACCCAAAATGAAAATATCTTGACGGCCAGCATGTGTTTGATTCATGTTTATTGTCTTTAATTAGGCTGATTGATTGATTGATTGGACGGGTGAATTGAAGATTTGCCATGCCGCCAACAGCCGCTGTGATCAGAGGAGTTCAGAAGCTGGTGCTTTATGAGACCCGAGCTGTAAGTCACTGTTCATTTATTACTGCTGAAGGATAATGTGCTTTGAATTAATTAGTACTGCAGAATATATCAGTCCAGCGTCGATATTGCAATGTGCAAATCTACAATAGGCCAATTCCAAGCAAATATCAGCCTTCCCATGAAAATAAAGTTTTCAAACATCATACCATCTACCAGGGGCGATTTTAGGATTTTTTTATTTTAGGGGGGCTCAGCTCCTTATGAAGAAAAAAAAAAAAATCTTAAAAAAAAAAAAAAAAAAAAAAAATTATATATATATATATATATATATATATATATTATATATATATATATATATATATATATATATATATATATATATATATATATATATATATTAAACTATTCAATTATTATATATATATAACCTGACTGCATTTTTTTAAAATTTGTATTGTATTCTATTGACTTTTATTGTGTTTTTATTTGAACTGATTGTTCTTGCTGTCATGTACGGTGACCTTGAGTGTCATGAAAGGTGCCTTTAAATAAAATGCATTATTATTATTATTATTATTATATATATATATATATATATATATATATATATATATATATATATATATATATATATATATATATATATATATATATATATATATATAATCATTTGAATAGTTTAATATATATATATATATATATATATATATATATATATATATATATATATATATATATATATATATATATATATATATATATATATATAAAATAAGTAATAATTTTAATAGTAATACACTTAAGAATGTTTGACTAATATGGTATAGGGTTGTATGCTAAACTAAGCAGTATTCCACTGTATTGTATAGACGTGCATAATCATTTGAGTTCTGAATGAGCCAAATAGGCTCAACAAACCTGTTTACTGTAGTAAAAGCCACTTTATATGCTAAAGTACAACTTTTGTTTCCATTTATTTAATAAATAAAACTGCCACTTTTCTAATTAAATGGCATATATATATATATATATATATATATATATATATATATATATATATATATATATATATATATATATATATATATATATATATATATATATATAAAAAATTTTTTATATATATATAATTTTTTTTAATTTTTTTTTAACTAATTCACATATTTCATGAACTGAATCATAATATCAAAATAGGAAATATTTTTAATACAAGACGACACATGATGTTTCTATCTCTGTCAGTGACTCTGACAGTTAAAATGAGTACGTTCACTAAGTGCTTCTGTCACTGTGTTTAATCCTTTCTGTGCATGACTGTGGTATAGATAATGCCACATGCACTGTAATGTGTTTTATAAGGGTAGTTCATTTTGAAATAAAAATAGTAAAATGTTCGTTTAGAGTTATATTTTTGCTGGAGGAAACAGCTGTGATTGTGAGGTGAGCACTGAGGAAACGGTAGATTGGAAACCCGATTGCTCCTATATGACATTGGGGTACAAGTGATACAAGTTTATCCATAGTGAAGAACTGCAAATAAGCATGTTTTATAACAATTTATCGATAAACACACACCTTGTTCTCTTGCTCTACGCATCTGTGGTCTTCTGATCAAATGAAAAACGAAAGTCGGGGAGGAGCCGAATTCTGCCGCCGTCTTTATATCAAATTTAAAGGGGACAGAGATGATAATTTGGTCTACAGTTTATGAGCTAATCGGAAAAGTTTTAGGGGGGTTGAGCAGAAATATAGGGGGGCTACAGCCCCCCTAAAATAAACCTAGCGACGCCCATGCCATCTACACTACCTGACAGTCTTGTGGCCTATTCAGGTTTTAGCAACAGCCAATAATAAGTTGACTTCTAGTTGATCATTTGGTATCAGAAGTGTCTTCTATGAAAGGCAAAGACCTCTAGATGATGCTTATTTGAGCACAATAAAATATGATCATGCCTTGATTGTGAATGATTTCATTAGGACAGTAAGGTCTGACTCTGCTCAGACTAAAGTCTCATCACTGAACAGAAATAATGTCCAGTATAGAATATAAAGTCATGCTGCAGTGGAAACAGAATGAATATTGTGTCTGACTCCATCATGAGCTTGGAGGACTGCATCATACATCTCTGACTCAAATCACGCATTAATAAAGTCATCTGGAATGGCAAAGAAAGCCTTCTTGCAGGACTCCCAGAGTTCATCTTTGTGTTCATCTTCAACGCCTCCTCCTTCATCTTTCCCCAGACGTGCTCAATAATGTTCATGTCTGGTGACTGGGCTGGCCAATCCTGGAGCAGCTTGATCTTCTTTGCTTTCAGGAGCTTTGATGTGGAGGCTGAAGTATGAGAAGGAGTGCTATCCTGCTGGAGAATTGTCCCTCTCCTGTGGTTTGTAATGTAATGGGCAGCACAAATGTCTTGATACCTCAGGCTGTTGATGTTGATCATCCACTCTGCAGATCTCTCGCACGCCCCCATACTGAATGTGACCCCAAACCATGATTTCTCCTTCACCAAACTTGACTGATTTCTGTGAGAATCTTGGTCCATGCTGGTTCCAGTAGGTCTTCTGCAGTATTGGTGATGATTGATGCAGATCAACAGATGATTCATGGGAAAAATCCACCTTCTGACACTTTTCCAAATTATCAACTAGAAGTCGAGTTATTATTTGTTGCTCTTACAACTGAGATCCACAAGACTTGTCAGGTAGTGTATAAGCACAAATATTGGAGACTAAATAGTCACAAAGCCTCTGGAAAGGCACATAAAACCAAAAATAGTATGTATTTTTCAGCCCACAGCAGAATCTTTATAATGGAGACCAGCCATTTGACAGTTCTTGACATTTCTGACTACATGAATGTTCCTCTGTTGATATTTATTGTGAGATATCAGGGATGTTAATGCCACGCTGTGCTGCTAGATGGCAGTGTTCAGCTGTCATTGAACCCTGAGTCAGATTTAGTGTCTGAACTACTGTCAATCTGCTCACTAAGAGTCTTTAATCAAAGTTTTGTCATATTAATAATAATATGAATAATTTGGCGCAATCTTCTGGTCATCTTTGAGGTAATAAATGTGTTTTTATGTTCTGATAAACTGTAAAGAATGAAAATAAGTGATGTTTAGATGGGGTAGCATGGTGGCTCAGTGGTTAGCACTGTGGCCTCACAGCTAGAAGGTCACTGGTTTGAGTCCCGACTGGTTCAGTTGGCGTTTCTGTGTGGAGTTTGCATGTTCTCCCCGTGTTGGCGTGGGTTTCCTCTGGGTGCTCTGGTTTCCCCCACATTCCAAACACATGCACTATAGGGGAATTGATTAACTTAATTGGGCGTAGTGTATGAGTGTGTGTGTGTGAATGAGTGTGTATGGGTGTTTCCCAATACTGGATCATGGCTGGAAGGGTATCCGCTGTGTAAAACATATGCTGGAATAGTTGGCGGTTCATTCTGTTGTGGCGACCCCTGATAAATAAGGGACTAAGCCGAAGGAAATTTAATAATTGTTTAGATGTCCTAGAAAATTATATTACCTAAAGTTGTCGTGCTCATAACTCTGAAAAAATATTATATAGTTTATGACAACAATAAATGAGCAAAACATTTGTGTAAATGTGTCGGACAAATATACTATATGAACAATATAAAACGAATGTAATGTGTTTTAAAATCTTCACAATTGTGGTAGATTAATTATCACACTCTAAAAGATTGCTGGGTTGTTGTATGCCAATGTTGGGTCAAATGTGGACAAACCCAATATTGGGTTGATTTTGTCAATTAAGTTAAACACTTCTGCTCCGCAAAGGTTTTTGTTCAAAATAGACATACGCTAATATTCAATTCAATATATTTTATTGATAAATGCTCTTTGCCATGATGACAGCACATAATATTAGACTAGATATTCTTCAAGACACTAGTATTCAGCTTAAAGTGACATTTAAAGGCTTAACTAGGTTAATTAGGGTAAAGTTAGGGTAATTAGTCAAGTCATTGTATAACAGTGGTTTGTTCTGGAGACAATCCAAAACTAATATTGCTTAAGGGGGCTAATAATATTGAGCTTAAAATGGCTTTAAAACAATTAAAAGCTGCTTTTATTCTAGCCTAAATAAAACAAATAAGACTTTCTCTAGAAGAAAAAATATTTCTCTGAATCCTGAATCTGTTAAACATAATTTAAAAAAATTCATAGGAGGAAGAATAATTTTAACCTCAGCTGTATATATATGAATAAATCAGACTTTTGGTTAGTATCACCCAGTCCTATTTCAGGTGCTGCATAATATTATTATGGACACTCTTGCGGGGGGGGCGCGAGTAGGCTACAGGATGGGAGGAAAAAAAAAACTGAAGCAAAATGTTTTTTTTGCAATTTTTATTTTCGCTGCTAAAATAGACCAAAACAGTCATTATTTCATCAAAAATGTAAGTGACTTAATATTATTAACTGACTTAATTTGTTGAACTGTCATATGAAATCAGTGTCACATTATCAATCGTGAGTAAATTAACTGACGGTCAATTGTCAGCTCTCTTGGTCGTCAGGTTGTGTGATGCATGTTGCTGAACTGTATTCAAATGTTATAAATATAAAAACACCACATTTTGAAATGTAATTGCAGTATGTCAGTTTAGTTTATTTGTGTGTGCTGCGCTCATAGACTTTAGAAAACCCCGCTCATTTGTTGGATTTCTCCTCGAGAAGCTGCGCAAGCCTCAAAAGGTCCTTTCACCCTGACTGAGTCCGAAACTGTCGTATTCGTTTTTTTCATATTCGTTAGGGGTGTCAAAATTAATCGTTTCTTCGGTGCACCGCGATGCAGCACGGACAATTCAGTATCGGTTCAGTAATAATCATAACCGGTTATTATGTACTGACGTCATTTATCTCACATGCGCTATGTCGCCGTAGCTTACTATGGCGAGAGAGGCGAGCCGCGAGCACGAATATTTACAACGCTCTAACTACGTAAAAACTCTGAAACTGTGCACAATTTCACTGCGTGTGTGTTTGCAGGAAAGTGTTTCACTGACACCTACAGCAAAAGCCCCTACTTCACGGCGATTAAGAGAATGAAAGTAATCTCCATTTCTCTCTCTCTCTCTCTCTCTCTCTCTCACTGTGGCTCATGAGTGCATCTGTGAAGAGCGCCAGCGTGTAAGAGCCAATCGCAGCCCTTTCTGTTGAGCGCCTGGCCAATCAAAGGGGTGTAAGAAAGAACTTGGTAATTGTTTTACAATAGTATATAAATATATTCATACATTTTAATACAAGAATTGCTGTGCTGTGAAGAAAATATAAAACTGTGTATGGAAAGAATCGTCAATGCACCGTGATGCACCGAGATATCGAATTGAACCGAATCGATGGCATGATAATCGTAACCGAACCGTGAGACCAGTGTAGGTTCACACCTATTCGTCATTTGGTGGCTCTCAATTGTCAAAAACACTCCTCAAAATATTTGCTACGAATGCGAAAAATGCAGAAAATCGAACCATCCGAATTAATTTTTATAACGGGCGGAAGTTGCAGAGGCTGAAAACGTGAACGTAAAAAAACGTGAGGTTGTATTTAGTTTATATATATATATATATATATATATATATATATATATATATATATATATATATATATATATATATATATATATATATATATATATATATATATATATATATATATATATATATATATATATATATATATATATATAAAACAAATAAACTAGTCAGAATATAGGCTACTGTTAAAGCTTTTCTTTAGTTTTTGTGAAATGCACACACGCAGCCACGCACACACAAACATGTTTAAATACATTTATGTTGTTAATAAATAAATAACAATAAATTTGTTGTAACAGCAATATCTCCAAGTTTTGTTTTTCAAGGTAAAAATGTAATGATTTGCCAATGCAAAGAGAGTACCGCCACCTTTTCCCCCCACTTCATGCACTGATTATAACACAAACAAATCTTCCTTCTGGCGACTTTTTTTTTTTGTCAAAAGCTACAAATCCAGTGACTTTTACTGGTGTTTTTGGAGACTTTTGTGGTGTTTGGAGACTCGAAAGCACGAATCACTCTGCAGTTAGGCCTACTGTGCTCAACGAGCAGCAGCTGCTGCAGTGAGCCCCTCTCCCGTCCAAAAGCACTCACAGGCGGTCAGTCTCTTAGTAGCCGCTAAAAAAATGCAGATTCTTTTTGACTTCGTGCTGAACCAATCCGTGAAAATGATAAATCTCATCAAATCATGGCCGCTAAACACTCGCTTGTTTGGGGTCCTCTGCCAGGAGAAGTGGTCACGGCATGAACAGCTTCTTCTGCACACTGACAGCATTGATGCAGGAATATCCTGAACTCGGTGACGTTGCCTTTAAGATTCTCATTCCTCTCGCATCGACATATTTGTGTGAGGCAGGATTCTCGAAAGTGACTGCACTCAAAACAAAATACTGCAATCGTGCACAAATCGAGGATGATTTGAGGCTATGTTTATCAAACATTGAGCCAAGAATTGAGGATCTTTGCAAGGCAAAGCAGGTTCAGGTCTCACATTAACATCACCTACCTGCAAGCTTCTGTAAAAAATGCAGGTGATGCCTATTAGGCCTATAATAACAATAATAAAGCATTAATTAATATCAGGGGCCTTTTGCCAATTCCCAATTATAGCAATAGCCTAGTAATGATAATAGGCCTATACTGATGATGATGATGATGATGATGATAATAATAATAATAATAATAATAATAATAATAATAATAATAATAATAATAATAATAATAATAATAATTATAATTATAATTATTATTATTATAATGTGGGCGGGGGGCGGGGGCGCACTCGGGCCCCAACTGCAATGAACTAGCTTTGGGGGGGCCCAGCTTGCAAAAGGTTGAGAACCCCTGGCTTAGAAAATAGCAACCTTTCATTTTACGACCATTTTGGTACACAATGTATAGAGTCAAGCTTTAAATAGGACAATTATGGAAAATGTTTGGTCATTTTGAGTTAGATGCTAATGGTCTAATCAATGATGTATGCTAAGCTAAGCTAAAAGTGCTCCCATTAAATCTGGAGATCGACTGAATAATTAAAAAATGGTAAGATTTTTGCATCATATCTAAGCTAAAAGTGCTCTAGCTAGACACAGAGATTGGCTGAATGTATTCAAAAATGGTAAAACTCCGCTGTTTAATGTAACATAAGACTATTTCCACCCCAAAAAGTGGAGTGTTTCTTTAAACATGCTTTTTTCCGTCTGTTTCCCAGCAGGTGAAATGTGTGTGTCCGATCCCTGACCTCATTTATGTCAATATGCTGTAATAAAACAAGCCCAGTGCACATCATTTTCTGCAGACGCACACACAGACAGACAGTGCAGTACAGTGTGAATCCATTGTGTTCCTTTAATTTCATGCAGTATTTTACAGACTTTTCTTTTTTGAAGCACAGAACAGGACAGATCGAACCATTTATGAGCACATTCGGGGCTGAAAACAGATTATAATGGCGGCTGAAGGGAGAAGGCATAAAGACTGGCTCTCTTTATTCTCGTTCTCCCTCAAGAAACACCAGACTTTAATGCATCTTACCTGGAGAAGTGTTCAAATAAAGAGCGAGAGAAGTAAAATTGAGTGGCTCTTAGCATCCCATTATACTCGCTTATTCAGTTATTACTGAAAATGAAGTAATCAGCCTTCTCTGAGAAGATTGAATAAATGACAACAATTTATCAGATTCATTTATAATTTAAAAACCTTAGATGTGGATTGAGTGAAGGTATACAGTATGTGGATTGTGTGTATAAATGAGCAGATCCCCTTTTGAAAATGAACATTTTTATCCTTTTCTCAGTGAATATAAACAATACCGGGAGTGCAGAATTATTAGGCAAGTTGTATTTTTGAGGATTAATTTTATTATTGAACAACAACCATGTTCTCAATGAACCCAAAAAAACTCATTAATATCAAAGCTGAATATTTGTGGAAGTAGTTTTTAGTTTGTTTTTAGTTTTCGCTATTTTAGGAGGATATCTGTGTGTGCAGGTGACTATTACTGTGCAGAATTATTAGGCAACTTAACAAAAAACAAATATATCCCCATTTCAATGATTTATTTTCACCAGTGAAACCAATATAACATCTCAACATTCACAAATATACATTTCTGACATTCAAAAACAAAACCAAAACAAATCAGTGACCAATATAGCCACCTTTCTTTGCAAGGACACTCAAAAGCCTGCCATCCATGGATTCTGTCAGTGTTTTGATCTGTTCACCATCAACATTGCGTGCAGCAGCAACCACAGCCTCCCAGACACTGTTCAGAGAGGTGTACTGTTTCCCCTCCTTGTAAATCTCACATTTGATGATGGACCACAGGTTCTCTATGGGGTTCAGCTCAGGTGAACAAGGAGGCCATGTCATTAGTTTTTCTTCTTTTAGACCTTTTCTTGCCAGCCACGCTGTGGAGTACTTGGACGCATGTGATGGAGGATTGTCCTGCATGAAAATCATGTTTTTCTTGAAGGATGCAGACTTCTTCCTGTACCACTGCTTGAAGGTGTCTTCCAGAAACTGGCAGTAGGACTGGGAGTTGAGCTTGACTCCATCCACAACCCGAAAAGGCCCCACAAGCTCATCTTGATGATACCAGCCCAAACCAGTACTCCACCTCCACCTTGCTGGCGTCTGAGTCGGACTGGAGCTCTCTGCCCTTTACCGATTCAGCCACGGGCCCATCAAGACTCACTCTCATTTCATCAGTCCATAAAACCTTAGAAAAATCAGTCTTGAGATATTTCTTGGCCCAGTCTTGACGTTTCAGCTTGTGTGTCTTGTTCAGTGGTGGTGGTTTTTCAGCCTTTCTTACCTTGGCCATGTCTCTGAGTATTGCACACCTTGTGCTTTTGGGCACTCCAGTGATGTTGCAGCTCTGAAATATGGCAAAACTGGTGGCAAGTGGCATCTTGGCAGCTGCACGCTTGACTTTTCTCAGTTCATGGGCAGTTGTTTTGCGCCTTGGTTTTTCCACACGCTTCTTGTGACCCTGTTGACTATTTTGAATGAAACGCTTGATTGTTGGATGATCACGCTTCAGAAGCTTGGCAGTTTCAGGAGTGTTGCATCCCTCTGCAAGATATCTCACTATTTTTGACTTTTCGGAGCCTGTCAAGTCCTTCTTTTGACCCATTTTGCCAAAGGAAAGGAAGTTGCCTAATAATTATGCACACCTGATATAGGGTGTTGATGTCATTAGACCACACCGCTTCTCATTACAGAGATGCACATCACCTAATATGCTTAATTGGTAGTAGGCTTTCGAGCCTATACAGCTTGGAGTAAGACAACATGCATAAAGAGGATGATGTGCTCAAAATACTCATGTGCCTAATAATTCTGCACTCCCTGTATGTGTGTGTGTGTATATATATATATATATATATATATATATATATATATATATATATATATATATATAATAAATATTCATACACCCTCATTTACACACATACACTATGGCCAATTTGTTTCATCAATTCCCCTATAGCGCATGTGTTTGGACTGTGGGGGAAACCGGAGCACCCGGAGGAAACCCAACTGGCCCAGCTGAACGCAGATTTTGTAGTGTCTATTTAGGCTAAGTGCAAATAGCACACCTCGTTGAAATGAGCTAGTTGAGTGATTCCTGCCCATCACCGTTTGACAGAGACGACATAACTAAAGAGAGCGGCAAACGGCAGCAAACGATTTTTTTTTTTTTTTTTTTTTTTTTTCATGGTGAAGCAAAAATGATTTTCGCTTATTTCGAATAACAAAAAAATAAAAATCACTAGAAAAAAAAAACGAATAAAGACTTGTTTTTTTATATTCCTAAACCAGATAGGCCATCTCATTCACGGTGACTCAATGCTGCCACACACAGGCTAGCCTGCTATAGGCTATTCTTTTTTCCACTTAATAATGTTATAAAAGGTATTTTCTTGTGATAACAGGATTTTGTTAATACATATTTTCCTCATTAAAGCCGATTATATGGGACAACATAATTGACGATATATGCATTATTTGCATTGCTGAACAGATTTCTGAAAATAAAGTTTATTGTTAAAATCACTTCCACTTCAGGAGTGACAGCAACATTGGACATTCATTTGGAATCATTGCTCATCTCTCCGTGTTATAGCTTTATATATACATATATACATATACTGTATATATAATAGCAGTAGGCTATTTTTTAATAATTTCAATTTATGTATTAAACATCTGCTGCTATATTTGCACATGGCTATATGAAATTATGGATAGACCCACTGTGGCGGGGTTATGACGCACGCACACAACTCATCTGCAAGCTTAGTGATAGACTGTTTTTAAAAGACACGGGATGCTTATCAGGATGTTTGTGCAGCATGCTTCCTTTCAGATAATATTAATTGTTAATTTTTATTTTAAAATACTATGACTTCTTAAAATATGTGTAAAGAACAACTGTATTAATGCCTCCCTCACTTGAAATTATTTGTGGTAAAACTTTGGGAAGTGGAAGTATTATGGTTTTAACAATATTAAAACTTTCTTTTCAGTAAAGTGTTCAGTAAAGCAAGCTAATGTTTGCATGTAGCATCAAATTACAGGTTGTTTCATTTAAAACATGCTTACAAAAATAAATATATAGCCTATAACCGGACCTTATATGAGAAATATGTTGTTAATGGGGGAAAATATGTCTTTAAAAAATCCAGTTATAACAAGAAAATACCTTTTATAACGTTATTAAGTGGTAAAAAAATAATAGCCTATAGTAGGCTAGCAGGTCAGCATTGAGTCACCGTGAGTGAGTCGGCCTATCTGGTTTCGGAATATAAAAAAACAAGCCTTTATGTGTTTTTGTTTTCTGGTGATTTTATTTTTTTTTTATTTGAAATAAAAAATGAAAATCAAATCATTTTTAAATTTTGCTTTTCCGTTTTCACCATGAAAAAGAAAAACGAGCCGTTTTTTGATTTTCGTTTTAAAATTCAAAAACGCATTTGAATTTCAATTTTGTTTTTTTTATTTTAAAACGAAAATCAAAAAATGACTCCATTTTCTTTTTCAATATCTGTTTCTAAAATGAAAATCCACTGACCAAAAGATACACTGACCCCTAACCTAACAGTCTACTTATAATCTAATGAGAATTAGTTGGCATTAGGGTTGGGCGATTGTTGACCAATTTAGCATCGTACGATGTCTAATGTGAAACATCGCGATGGACGATGGCATCGTCTTCTTAGGGGAGGTGAATTGATTATTTATGACTAATTAATTATTCATAACGAATTAATTATTTGTAGCCTACCGTTTCAACTACCTGGTCTTTGTATTACACATAATCAAATCATAAATAAATAAAGATAATTTACACACAAATTACCACCTGTCAATCACTCTTTCCGCAGGACTCTGGCATGAGTAGGCAGAGTGATCTGTGTCAGTCATTTGTTTGGTGCGGTGGATGGCGGAGGGGTGTCGCGGACGAAAGTGAGCGGCGCGGGGGTCTCGCAGACGAAAGTGAGTGGGGTGTTGTGGACGAAAGTGAAGAGGGTTGGGGAGTCGCGGAACAAAGTGAAAATGAACAGTGGACAGGGGAGGAGGGCGGTTGAGGAGGGAGATCGATAAAATGAGGTGCCGGATCAGATTTTAGCGGTTCCGGATCCAGCGTGTTCCGGCACAAATTAAGCCCTGGATAGAGACAAGATTAATTAAATATCACGTTTAACAACTATAGTGAGACACGATCCAGCGATACATCCTTGATAAACTGTCCGACGTACACTGTTCTCTGGAACTCAGAAGAGCGCATGACAGTGTGTGTGTGTGTGTGGTCACGTGATGTGCGTTTTCAGTGGATGGAGGGCTGTTCAGAAATGCTAGATGAAACACCAGTGTGGACGTGGGTCATTTTCGTTCTAAAATGCCATTTTAAAAGTAAGCTGTATTAGTGTATACAGGGCCTGAGTGTGTATTTTTCACGAGCGGGTTTGTGACGGGGGCGGGGCGGAGGATCGACGATGCTGGCTCAGCATCGTGATGTCTATTGGCCATCGGTGATGGACGATGGCATCGTCTATCGGCCCAACCCTAGTTGGCATGTAGATGCAATGTAACAAACGGACCATCAAAATAAAGTGTGACCTTTGTTTTTTGTCTCTGCGTTTGTTTCTCTCAAAGTCATAATGAGAAACTTGATAACATTTGTCTTTGTCTTTGTGTTTGTTTCTCAGCGGTATTTCCTGGTGGGCAGCAATAATGCTCAAACCAAACACCGTGTGCTGAAGATCGACCGCACAGAGCCTCGAGATCTGGTCATCATTGATGATAAGGTGAATTAAACACACACGCTTCATTAGCTGCGTTTCAATGCAAAGATGAAAGTTGTGTGTGTGTGTTTAACTGGAATTATGTGTGCTTGTGTGTGTGTTTAAATGATTGTATTTTCATGTATATAAACTATAATTGTGTGTGTGTGTGTGTGTGTCTCAGCATGTGTATAGTCAGCAGGAAGTGCGTGAGCTGCTGGGTCGTCTGGATCTGGGTAATCGCACTAAAATGAGTCAGAAGGGATCCTCCGGCCTGTCCAGAGCAGTTTCTGCCTACGGCATTGTGGGTAAGAGACTTCACTGCTAATGCTGCATCCCGATTTAGGCACTGTCCACTGTATAGCGCATGTGTTTGGACTGTGGGGGAAACCAGAGCACCCACAGGAAACCCATGCCAACACTGGAGAACATGCAAACTCCAGACTGACCCAGCTGGGACTCGAACCAGCGACCTTCTTGCTTTGAGGCCACAGTTCTAACTATTGAGCCACTGTGCCGCCCTCTTTTGTATATCATTAGCTTAAATAACCATAAGCTAAATAGCCGGGTCCATTTAGTAAATGCATTAACTAATACAATCTTACTGTAAAGTTTTCTCTTCTGTTTTTGTTCATCATCATCTCCTCCTCCGTCTTGCCAGTTAGCTGCTGTGCTTTGATACGGTTTATCCTTATTGCTGCTGTTTTGTCACAGATAAACACGTGTGTGTGTTTATTGTAAAGGTCAGCCAAGCGCTTCAGAAGTGTGTCGATGCCCACGCTGTTTACCTGAGAATCTTCGCCATGGCACAGTCGCCATAGAAACCGTGCATGTGACCGAGACTCTGCCCACACGCGTGTCTTTGAGGTGCCCGCTGTCCGCCTGGCAGAGCAATAACACAAAACACCCACACCATCACCAGCGCTTCTCCAGGCGACAGGCTTCGTTTAAAGAGCCCCTATTACACATCAAAAAGGGTCATATTTAGGTTTTAAGAGTCTCCAACAGCAGGCTGATCTGCATGCAAGGTAAAAAAACACTTTCTTGGTCTTATAATCTGCATTTATTTTTACCTAATTATCTCAGCGACTCCCATATGAATCCTTCAGCGATTCATTTGTTCCCAAACCCCTCCTTAGCGTGCAGCTAATCTGCGCTGATTGGACCGATGACAGCCTGTTGCGATTGGTCGACACCGTTCAGTGCGAGACAGTAAAATGGCCAGCGCGGTTTATCAAGCCCCCGGGTCGCCAACATTGGTATTGGATCCGATCGCAGCAGACGCCCGAAACACGCTTCATAAACTTACTAACACCACAGTAAATAGTACCCGGTTCTCAACAGTGTTATTCAGACCCCTCAGCGCTGAAAGCAGTGCAGTTTAACACCAGCATATTGCTCTATTCTTAACCATGACACACATTCAGTATTAATCCACACAGCAGCACAAGCTGAACTATTCTGAACATTGACCTTAAAGGGGCAGTAGGTGGTGGTCTTCAGAAACATGTGTTGTTGTGCTGGTTGAAAGTCTCTTCACAGTCCAATAGTACTGATTAAAGTAGATGATCTAAATGTGTTTTTATTTTCTGGGTGAGGCATAAGACTAAACGATGTTCGTCCAGTCAAATATTGTTGAGCCAATAATTCCCATAATTCTAATAAGTAGGCCATACTGTCTGTCAACAAATGGAGATTTGTACATCTGCACCCATTCATGCAGACAGATCCGCCACATTCACGTGCACACGAGAGAGAGAGAAAGAGAGAGAGAGAGAGAGTGTTTCTGAGAGGTTGCTAGGCGGTTGCTAGGGTGTTCTAGGTGGTTACTAAGGGGTTGCTAGGCAGTTGCTAAGGTGTTCTGAGTAGTTGCTAAGGGATTGCAAGGCAGTTGCTAAGATGTTCTGATTGGCTGCTAGGTGGTTGCTAAGGTGTTGCTAGGTGGTTGCTAGGGTGTTTTGAGTGTTTGCTAGGCTGTGGCTAGGGTCTTCTGAGTGGTTAATAAGGTGTTGCTAGGCAGCTGCTATAGTGTTCTGAGTGGTTGCTAGAGTGTTCTGAGTGGCTACTAGGGCGTTGATAGGTGGTTGCTAGGGTGTTCTAATTCATTGCTAAGGCGTTGCTAGACCATCGCTAAGGTGTTCTGGGTGGTTGCTAGGGTGTTCTAGGTGGTTACTAAGGTGTTGCTAGGCAGTTGCTACGGTGTTCTGAGTGGTTGCTAGGCAGTTGCTAACATAAGTTACCATGTTTCTAGCATAATATAGCATGTCGTTAGCATTGAGTATGAATTAGCATGTCACTAGCATGTTTCTAGTATAAACTAGCATGCTGTTAGCATGAATTCGCATGTTTGCTAGTATGATAACTGTGTTTGTTAATATGTTTTCAGTATGGATTAGTATATTGTTAGTGTGAATTAGCATGTTGCTAGTATGATTAGTATGTTTCTGGTATGGAGTAGTATGTTGTTAGTATGTCCAGTGTAAAATCAATGGCAGATTTTTTTTTTATTTTTTTTTTTTTTTAACAATGGAAGTCTATGGGACAGTTGCTAGGGTGCCGTAAGTGGTTGCTAGGGTGTGGCTAGTAAGTTAAAAGGTCATCAGTGTTTGGCAGATTGGTAGTCAGAGTTAAATGAGCCCAACCTTAAGTCTGTATGACAGTCTGGCGGAAAGTTATGATTTTCTCAAGCCACCATAAATATATTATATATAGAATAATATGATATAT
The DNA here is from genome assembly GCA_903798195.1 of Danio kyathit. Taxonomy (NCBI): domain Eukaryota; kingdom Metazoa; phylum Chordata; class Actinopteri; order Cypriniformes; family Danionidae; genus Danio; species Danio kyathit. The sequence goes on from LR812538.1 coordinate 61,786,282, forward strand.
TATGATATATATTATTTATATTTTATTTAATTATAATATATATATATATATTTATTTAAAAAAATTTTTATTTTAATTTTTTATTTTTTTTACTACTGCTACTTTTATCTATTGTGTGCACTGTTTTTTTATTATATTTATGTTACTTTTTTATGTAAACTTTATAAATGATTTGGCAATACATTTGTAACATTTGTCATGCCAATAAAGCAACTATTGAATTGAATTGAGAGAGAGAGAGAGAGAGAGAGAGAGAGAGAGAGAGAGAGCGAGAGAGAGATAGAGAAGAAGGAGAGGAGGAGCGTAGAGAGAGAGAGAGAGAGAAGAGGAGAGAGAGAGAAGAGGGAGAGAAGAGAGAGAGAGAGAGAGAGAGAACGATGAGAGGAGAGAGGAGAGAGAGAGAGAGATGTGTGTCAGCTTTTAGAGACTCTCAAAAACCAAGTAAATGGACATTGAAAAAAAGCCCCCTGATTCAGATGGTGCTGAAGCTGCAAGACACAAACCAACATAACGAATATGACTAAACAGCATGCAGCATCAGGACACAGACATGGCTCATCCACAGAATTAAGCCCTATCAAATAATAAATGCACGAAAAGAGAGTATCTGACTTACTGGAATGAAGCAGCAGCAAAAAACAGAGTAAACTTCAGTGTTATTTAGACTAACAGAGATTATACCACAGCAACATATCTGAGCGCAGTAAAGGACAGTAAATTAAGAACAACAATGACCAAATACAGGCTGAGTGCTCACAGTCTGACTGTAGAGACGGGCCGATACAGACAGAACTGGCAACCCAGAGAGAGCCGCATCTGCCCACACTGTGCCCAGGCAGAGGTGGACACGGAGGAACACTTCCTCACCCGCTGCACAAACTATCAGCACATCAGAGAAACATTCTACCCCAAACTACAGAGAATTTACCCACAATTCACTGAGTCAGACAATAAAACACAGCTTCAATATTTACTAGGGGAAAAAACTGACTGTGTCCTTCTAGCGGCGCAATACATTAATGCCTGTCACAAAAAGAGAGAGCAGACCAATAAAAACATCAGTGATGCGCCTGCAAACACACACACACACACACACACACACACACACACACACACACACCTAGATTATTATAAATGAATCATTGTAAATATACTGATTATTATTGTTTTTATTACCGTTTTATCCTAAAATGTTGTTAGTTAAATGGACAGTTTATTCTGATCTTTTATTTTATTGATATATGTGAATAATATGATACATTGAATGATATATGATATATATGAGTGATATGATATGAGTTATATGATATATATATAAATATATGAGTTATATGATATATTGAATAATACTAGAACAGTAAAGTTCGTAGACAAACTTTATGGTGTCTTGAGAAAGTCTAGTCTGAAAGTTTGAAGTAGCTATAAAATTAAATAATTGAAGTACTTTTAAGTGTGAAGCAGTTGGTAGAGATAGATCACTACATATAGGTTAGCAGGTTTCTAGTATGGATTGGCATGTTTCTTGCTAGGTGATTGCTAGGGTGTTCGGAATGGTTGCTAAGGTAAACGCTAGGGTGTTCTGAGTCATTGCTTAGATATTGCTAGGCGGCTGGTAGGGTGTTCTGAGTGGTTGTTTGGCGGTTGCTAAGGCGTTGCTAGGGTGTTCCCAGGTAGTTGTTAAGGTGTTGCTAGTGTATTCTGGTTAAGGTTGCTAGTCGACCACTGAGCGGTTGTTAAGGCACTGCTAGACGATTGCTAGGTTGTTCTGAGTGGTTGCTAGGGCGTTGCTAGGGTGTTCTAGGTGGTCGCTAGGCAGTTGCTAGGGTGTTCTGAGTGGTTGCTAGGGCGTTGCTAGGGTGTTCTAGGTGGTCGCTAGGCAGTTGCTAGGGTGTTCTGAGTGGTTGCTAAGGTGTTGCTAGGCTGCTCTAGGTGGTCGCTAAGGTGTTGCTAGGGTGTTCTGAGTGGTTGCTAAGGCATTGCTAGGCGGTTGCTAAGGTGTTCTGAGTGGTTGTTAGGTCGTTGCAAAGGCATTGCTAGGTGGTTGCTAAGGTGTTCTGAGTGGCTGTTAGGTCGTTGCAAAGGCATTGATAGGTGGTTGCTAAGACGTTGCTAGGTGGTTGCTAGGGTGTTCTGAGTTGTTGCTAGGCAGTTGCTAAGGTGTTCTGAGTGGTTGCTAGGCGGTTGCTAAGGCATTGCTAGGTGGTTGCTAGGGGGTTTTGAGTGGTTGCTAAGGCATTGTTAGGCAGTTGCTAAGATGTTCTGATTGGCTGCTAGGTGGTTGCTAAGATGTTCTAGGTCGTTGCTAAGGTGTTGCTAGGTGGTTGCTAGGGTGTTTTGTATGTTTGCTAGGCCGGGGCTAGGATCTTCTGAGTGGTTGATAAGGTGTTGCCGGGCAGTTGCTATGGTGTTCTGAATGGTTGCTAAGGCATTGCTAGGCAGTTGCTAAGGTGTTCTGAGTGGCTGCTAGGCGGTTGTTAAGGCGTTGCCAGGGTGTCCTAAGTCATTACTAAGGCGTTGCTAGACCATTGCTAAGGTGTTCTGGGTGATTGCTAGGCGGTTGCTAGGGTGTTCTAGATGGTTAAAAAGATGTTGCTAGGTGCTTGTTAAGGTGTTCTGAGTGGTTGCTAGGCAGCTGCTAACATAAATTACCATGTTTCTAGCATAAATTAGCATGTCGTTAGCATTGAGTATGATTTAGCATGTCACTAGCATGTTTCTAGTGTAAACTAGCATGCTGCTAGCATGAATTTAGTATGAATTAGCATGTTGCTAGTATGATTAGTATGTTTCTGGTATGGAGTAGTATATTGTTAGTATGAATTGGTATGTTGTTACTATGTCCAATGTAAAGTCAATGGCAGTTTGTTATTTTTTATTTACAATAGAAGTCTATGGGACAGTTGCTAGGGTGGGGTAAGTGGTTGCTAGGGTGTGGCTAGTAAGTTAAAAGGTCATCAGTGATTGGCAGATTGGTAGTCTGAGTTAAATGAGCGTAAACTTAATTCTGTATGACAGTCTGGCGGAAAGTTATGATTTTCTCAAGCCACCATAAATATGATATATTGAATAATATGATATATTATTGATATTTTATTTAATTATAATATATATATATATTCAGATTATTATTAATATATATAATTATTATTTTATTTTTTTATTTTTTTTTTATTTATTTTTTTTTTTTTACTACTACTATATTGTGTGCTGTTTTTTTTAATTATATATGCATGTTACTTTTTATGTAAACTTTATAAATGCATTGGCAATACATTTGTAAAATTTGTCATGCCAATAAAGCAACTATTGAACTATTGAGAGAGAGAGAGAGAGAGAGAGAGAGAGAGAGAGAGAGAGAGAGAGAGAGAGAGAGAGAGAGAGAGAGATGTGTCACTTTTAAGCTCTCAAAAACCAAGAAATGGACATTGAAAAAAGCCCCCTGATTCAGATGGTCCTGAAGCTGCAAACACAAACCAACATAACGAATATGACTAACAGCAGGAAGCATCAGGACACAGACATGCTCATCCACAGAATTAAGCCCAATCAAATAATAAATGCACGAAAAGAAGAGTATCTGACTTACTGGAATGAAGCAGCAGCAAAACAAAGTAAACTTCAGTGTTATTTAGACCTAAACAGAGATTATACCACAGCAACATATCTGAGCGCAGTAAAGGACAGTAAATTAAGAACAACAATTTCCAAATACAGGCTGAGTGCTCACAGTCTGACTGTAGAGACGGGCCGATACAGACAGAACTGGCAACCCAGAGAGAGCCGCATCTGCCCACACTGTGCCCAGGCAGAGGTGGACACGGAGGAACACTTCCTCACCCGCTGCACAAACTATCAGCACATCAGAGAAACATTCTACCCCAAACTACAGAGAATTTACCCACAATTCACTGAGTCAGACAATAAAACACAGCTTCAATATTTACTAGGGGAAAAAACTGACTGTGTCCTTCTAGCGGCGCAATACATTAATGCCTGTCACAAAAAGAGAGAGCAGACCAATAAAAACATCAGTGATGCGCCTGCAAACACACACACACACACACACACACACACACACACACACACACACCTAGATTATTATAAATGAATCATTGTAAATATACTGATTATTATTGTTTTTATTACCGTTTTATCCTAAAATGTTGTTAGTTAAATGGACAGTTTATTCTGATCTTTTATTTTATTGATATATGTGAATAATATGATACATTGAATGATATATGATATATATGAGTGATATGATATGAGTTATATGATATATATATAAATATATGAGTTATATGATATATTGAATAATACTAGAACAGTAAAGTTCGTAGACAAACTTTATGGTGTCTTGAGAAAGTCTAGTCTGAAAGTTTGAAGTAGCTATAAAATTAAATAATTGAAGTACTTTTTAAGTGTGAAGCAGTTGGTAGAGATAGATCACTACATATAGGTTAGCAGGTTTCTAGTATGGATTGGCATGTTTCTTGCTAGGTGATTGCTAGGGTGTTCGGAATGGTTGCTAAGGTAAACGCTAGGGTGTTCTGAGTCATTGCTTAGATATTGCTAGGCGGCTGGTAGGGTGTTCTGAGTGGTTGTTTGGCGGTTGCTAAGGCGTTGCTAGGGTGTTCCCAGGTAGTTGTTAAGGTGTTGCTAGTGTATTCTGGTTAAGGTTGCTAGTCGACCACTGAGCGGTTGTTAAGGCACTGCTAGACGATTGCTAGGTTGTTCTGAGTGGTTGCTAGGGCGTTGCTAGGGTGTTCTAGGTGGTCGCTAGGCAGTTGCTAGGGTGTTCTGAGTGGTTGCTAGGGCGTTGCTAGGGTGTTCTAGGTGGTCGCTAGGCAGTTGCTAGGGTGTTCTGAGTGGTTGCTAAGGTGTTGCTAGGCTGCTCTAGGTGGTCGCTAAGGTGTTGCTAGGGTGTTCTGAGTGGTTGCTAAGGCATTGCTAGGCGGTTGCTAAGGTGTTCTGAGTGGTTGTTAGGTCGTTGCAAAGGCATTGCTAGGTGGTTGCTAAGGTGTTCTGAGTGGCTGTTAGGTCGTTGCAAAGGCATTGATAGGTGGTTGCTAAGACGTTGCTAGGTGGTTGCTAGGGTGTTCTGAGTTGTTGCTAGGCAGTTGCTAAGGTGTTCTGAGTGGTTGCTAGGCGGTTGCTAAGGCATTGCTAGGTGGTTGCTAGGGGGTTTTTGAGTGGTTGCTAAGGCATTGTTAGGCAGTTGCTAAGATGTTCTGATTGGCTGCTAGGTGGTTGCTAAGATGTTCTAGGTCGTTGCTAAGGTGTTGCTAGGTGGTTGCTAGGGTGTTTTGTATGTTTGCTAGGCCGGGGCTAGGATCTTCTGAGTGGTTGATAAGGTGTTGCCGGGCAGTTGCTATGGTGTTCTGAATGGTTGCTAAGGCATTGCTAGGCAGTTGCTAAGGTGTTCTGAGTGGCTGCTAGGCGGTTGTTAAGGCGTTGCCAGGGTGTCCTAAGTCATTACTAAGGCGTTGCTAGACCATTGCTAAGGTGTTCTGGGTGATTGCTAGGCGGTTGCTAGGGTGTTCTAGATGGTTAAAAAGATGTTGCTAGGTGCTTGTTAAGGTGTTCTGAGTGGTTGCTAGGCAGCTGCTAACATAAATTACCATGTTTCTAGCATAAATTAGCATGTCGTTAGCATTGAGTATGATTTAGCATGTCACTAGCATGTTTCTAGTGTAAACTAGCATGCTGCTAGCATGAATTTAGTATGAATTAGCATGTTGCTAGTATGATTAGTATGTTTCTGGTATGGAGTAGTATATTGTTAGTATGAATTGGTATGTTGTTACTATGTCCAATGTAAAGTCAATGGCAGTTTGTTATTTTTTATTTTACAATAGAAGTCTATGGGACAGTTGCTAGGGTGGGGTAAGTGGTTGCTAGGGTGTGGCTAGTAAGTTAAAAGGTCATCAGTGATTGGCAGATTGGTAGTCTGAGTTAAATGAGCGTAAACTTAATTCTGTATGACAGTCTGGCGGAAAGTTATGATTTTCTCAAGCCACCATAAATATGATATATTGAATAATATGATATATTATTGATATTTTATTTAATTATAATATATATATATATTCAGATTATTATTAATATATATAATTATTATTTTATTTTTTTTATTTTTTTTTTTATTTATTTTTTTTTTTTTACTACTACTATATTGTGTGCTGTTTTTTTTAATTATATATGCATGTTACTTTTTATGTAAACTTTATAAATGCATTGGCAATACATTTGTAAAATTTGTCATGCCAATAAAGCAACTATTGAACTATTGAGAGAGAGAGAGAGAGAGAGAGAGAGAGAGAGAGAGAGAGAGAGAGAGAGAGAGAGAGAGAGAGAGAGAGAGATGTGTCACTTTTAAGCTCTCAAAAACCAAGAAATGGACATTGAAAAAAGCCCCCTGATTCAGATGGTCCTGAAGCTGCAAACACAAACCAACATAACGAATATGACTAACAGCAGGAAGCATCAGGACACAGACATGCTCATCCACAGAATTAAGCCCAATCAAATAATAAATGCACGAAAAGAAGAGTATCTGACTTACTGGAATGAAGCAGCAGCAAAACAAAGTAAACTTCAGTGTTATTTAGACCTAAACAGAGATTATACCACAGCAACATATCTGAGCGCAGTAAAGGACAGTAAATTAAGAACAACAATTTCCAAATACAGGCTGAGTGCTCACAGTCTGACTGTAGAGACGGGCCGATACAGACAGAACTGGCAACCCAGAGAGAGCCGCATCTGCCCACACTGTGCCCAGGCAGAGGTGGACACGGAGGAACACTTCCTCACCCGCTGCACAAACTATCAGCACATCAGAGAAACATTCTACCCCAAACTACAGAGCATTTACCCACAATTCACTGAGTCAGACAATAAAACACAGCTTCAATATTTACTAGGGGAAAAAACTGACTGTGTCCTTCTAGCGGCGCAATACATTAATGCCTGTCACAAAAAGAGAGAGCAGACCAATAAAACCATCAGTGATGCGCCTGCAAACACACAAACACACAAACACACACACAAACACACACACAAACACACACACACACACACACACACACACACACACACACACACACACACACACACACACACACACACACACACACACACCTAGATTATTATAAATGAATCATTGTAAATATACTGATTATTATTGTTTTTATTACTGTTTTATCCTAAAATGTTGGTTGTTAAATGGACAGTTTATTCTGATCTATTATTATTTTTGTATTGATTTGTATGAATAATAAGATATGTTGAATAATAATATGATATATTGAATATTAATGTGATATATTGAATAATACGATGTATTGTTGATATTTTATTTAATTATTATGTATAAATATCATCTTTTTTTTATTTATTTATTTATTTATTTTTTACTACTACTACTATTTACTGTGTTGACTGTTTTGTTTTTATTAATATATATGCATGTTACTTCTTATGTAAACTGTAGACCTGCTTTGGCAATACAATTGTAACATTTGTCATGCCAATAAAGCAACTATTGAACTATTGAGAGAGAGAGAGAGAGAGAGAGAGAGAGAGAGAGAGAGAGAGAGAGAGAGAGAGAGAGAGAGAGAGAGAGAGAGAGAGAAGGTTGATAAGGTGTTGCTGGGCAGTTGCTATGGTGTTCTGAATGGTTGCTAAGGCATTGCTAGGCAGTTGCTAAGGTGTTCTGAGTGGCTGCTAGGCGGTTGTTAAGGCGTTGCCAGAGTGTTCTAAGTCATTACTAAGGCGTTGCTAGACCATTGCTAAGGTGTTCTGGGTGATTGCTAGGCGGTTGCTAGGGTGTTCTAGATGGTTAAAAAGATGTTGCTAGGTGCTTGTTAAGGTGTTCTGAGTGGTTGCTAGGCAGCTGCTAACATAAATTACCATGTTTCTAGCATAAATTAGCATGTCGTTAGCATTGAGTATGATTTAGCATGTCACTAGCATGTTTCTAGTGTAAACTAGCATGCTGCTAGCATGAATTTAGTATGAATTAGCATGTTTGCTAGTATGATTAGTATGTTTGTTAGTATGTTTCCATTATGGATTAGTAAATTGTTAGTATAAATTAGCATGTTGCTAGTATGTTTATGTATGAATTAGCATGTTGCTAGTATGATTAGTATGTTTCTGGTATGGAGTAGTATATTGTTAGTATGAATTGGTATGTTGTTACTATGTCCAATGTAAAGTCAATGGCAGTTTGTTAATTTTTATTTTACAATAGAAGTCTATGGGACAGTTGCTAGGGTGCCGTAAGTGGTTGCTAGGGTGTGGCTAGTAAGTTAAAAGGTCATCAGTGATTGGCAGATTGGTAGTCTGAGTTAAATGAGCGTAAACTTAATTCTGTATGACAGTCTGGCGGAAAGTTATGATTTTCTCAAGCCACCATAAATATGATATATTGAATAATATGATATATTATTTATATTTTATTTAATTATAATATATATATTCAGATTATTATTAATATATATAATTATTATTTTATTCTTTTTTTTTTTTTTTTTTTTTTTTTTACTACTACTATGTTGTGTGCTGTTTTTTTTAATTATATATGCATGTTACTTTTTTATGTAAACTTTATAAATGCTTTGGCAATACATTTGTAAAATTTGTCATGCCAATAAAGCAACTATTGAATTGAATTGAATTGAATTGAATTGAGAGAGAGAGAGAGAGAGAGAGAGAGAGAGAGAGAGAGAGAGAGCGCAAGTGGTAAAATCAAATGCTGAATCAAAACTTGTTAAAATCCTGAATCAATACTGGAGTGAGTTTTGCACGCTGGAGGAAGGATGACACCATGGCTGAAGTATTTCTGATAGACAGGTCATGTTCTGTTTTAAAACTCTTGTAGTCATGCAGAGCTGATGTAGATTGTGCTGTTCTGAATTGGTTATATGCACAGAAGTGTTAGATTGATGTGAGTATTTTCAGTTTCATAAGGTCCTTTTACAGCAGGGCTGCCCAAACTCGGTCCTGGAGGGCCGGTGTCCTGCAAAATTTAGTTCCAACCCCAATCAGACACACCTGGGCAAGCTAATCAAGCTCTTACTAGGCTTTCTAGAAACATCCGTGCAGGTGTGTTGAGGCAAGTTGGAGCTAAAATCTGCAGGACACTGGCCCTCCAGGACCGAGTTTGGGCACCCCTGTTTTACAGCATTGATAATTAGGGACCGAGCACCTACGGTGTGTAGACCCTATTGGAATTGCTCCGTTTCTTCTTCTTCTTCTTCTCCGGAATGAATCGCGATTTTGAGGGTCTAAACATTCCCGAAAGCTCACGAAACTTTGCACACGCCCCAGAAGTTGTGAAAATTTACGTTTGTTATAGGTTTCGGAAGTGGGCGTGGCTAAATGACTCGACAGCACCACCTATGCACTTTTGACGGACTGGCCCTCGAGCTACGTTTCACGTACACGCACTAAAATTGGCACACACCTCAAACATAAAAATACCTAAAAAAGTCCCCAGGTGCAAAATTTCAAACACAACAAAAGTCTGATATTTCTAACTTCCTGTGGCGAAAAAAGTGTTGTTTGTGCCATTTCCAGGCGTTGTATTTTAATGAACTCCTCCTAGGGATTTTAAAGATCTAGAGTTTTCGTCGATGGGCGTGTCCGTGGTGGCCTCACAAACTTTGAAGATTCGCCACGAAACAGGAAGACAGATAGAAAATTCACATGTTTGATAGCAGTCCTGACCTGAACGCGTTTACATGCCAATACCAGTTACAGTTATAGCGCCACCTGCTGGCCAGGAAATGACATGTTTTACAATGTAACAAACTCCTCCCACAAATTTTATCGTATCAGCACCAAATTTGGGGGTGGTGTTATCTGAAAGCTCTGGCGATGATATATTGTGAAGATCTAGAGTTTTTGCAGAGGGGCGTGTCCGTGGTGTCGTGTTTTGCCATGGAACAGGAAGTACTTATAACTCAACCACACAATGTCCGATCTGCTTGAAAATTCACATGGTTGATAAAATTCCTCTCCTGAAGACATCTACATGCCAATATTGAGTCAGTCATGGCGCCACCTGCTGACAGTAGGAATTTTGGCTAATAACTCAGCCACACTATGTCTGACCTGCCTGAAACTTCACATGTTCGATGAGATTTTTCTACTGAAGGCATCTGCATGCCAATATTGAGTCACAGTCATAGCGCCACCTGCTGACAGAAGGAAGTTTGGGATAAATTGGTGATTTCTGAGTTAAAAAAAAAAATATATATCAGCTTAAATTATTATTGTCCACTGTTGTCTGTCATCCTAAGGGCACCGGGAGGCGGTGAGCCCGGGTGCGAGGTCCCTTTCATTGCTGCTTGCAGCTTTAATGTAGATTTATATTTAGTTTAACAACCAAACATCAGTAAACAGCACTATTCCGCCTAGCTTTACCGAGCTAAAGCTTTATATTCACATTGGGTCATTTTTGAACAATGACCCATATGCTCTCCCTATATGATTACAGACTCCTCACATACTGTATGAGAATGAAGTCACATGCACTGCTCAGGCGTGAGTTCTCACAGATTTCAACAGAGTGTCAATCTTGATGGTTCTGTGGGTCTCGTCTATCAAATCTGAGCTTTATTCTGTATTCTCTATTGGATTGGGGTCAGGTGATTGGCTGGGCCATTCTACAGCTTTATTTTCTTTCTCTGAAAGCATCTGAGAGTCTCCTTGGCTGTGTTTTGGATCATTGTCTTGCTGAAATGTCCACCCTGGTTTCATCTTGATCCTCCTGCTAATGTAGATGTTGGACTGAAGCAGCTGATATTCATTTACACTGAGGAAGAGCAGAGGGTTGCTGAAGAACTACTGAGAAATCTCTCTGTTGTCTGCTGTCTGGGCTTTCACTACACTCTAAAAAACGTTGGGTTATTAATTTAACCCAATGGTTGAGTTAAAAATATTTGGTGTTTTGTTGGGTTATTTTAAACCTTTATTGGGTTATTATTTTAATAACTCAACCAGTTGGGTTAAAGTTTTTTAATTTCATCAGTCAACTGATTGAACTGACACAGAACAGCTGTATTAATATGCGTACGTGATGTTGTTTGTGCGTTATAAAGTTTATTTAAGCTCTAACGCAGTAAGTTAATGTTATTTTGTTTTATCAAATTGCCTCTCCGTCTCCGTGTCGTGTTTTTTATATCCGTTTCACCTGGACTGGACTCTTAATTACTGATGATACAAGCGCGCGCTTCATAGCCGACCTATTAGCGGATAAAAACGCTTTCTCTACCCCCGTGTTCATCTCTACAGCTGTTTTGGAGGAAATAATACTCATATTTGAGATATTATCGTCTTTAGGACCCAGCAGAGATATCAACCCGGACACCCGGAGTCGCGTCCAGACTTGGTTAAGGTATGTTGTCTTAAAAAAACACTGTCCTTTCGCTAGGAAACTATATTGTAACATCTAAATGCTAATATGGACACATATATGTGCTACATTTTTCAGGAAGTTGCTGGTTTTCCCAAGAAGTACGGAATCGGAGCATTATATTATTATTGGTTATTATTCGCCGCTAGAGGGCGCTGGATGGTTTGCAAGATTTCTTTCTGTAGACTGTAGTCATGAAGAAGTTATCCTGGACAAGAGCAGAAGCTTGCTATCATCTTTTTCAGAAGAGGATTCATTATCCATTTCAAGGTACTTGATTATTAACTATTGAAAGTTAAATGTTATTATTACCGTTTGTGTGTACTGTGTTAAAGGCCCTGAAAATTGTATTTTCCCTACATCTTATGCTAACCTACAGAGATGAAACCACATCCTGATAATGTTAAATGCTAATAGAAATGTTTAATCAGTTACTGCATATGTCATACAACAATTAAATATAAGCCATATAAATACGAATTGTAACATCTGTTAGCTTTGTATAATAATAGTAGTAATATATGCTAACAAACAATAGGCTAATACAAAGCCCTCAAACATACATTGTCCTTGCCCAGTTTTCAAATCAGGTGAGATTTTAGTGATGCTATGATCACTGAACTAATAAATGTTGTCTGTCAGCTCATGCTAATTTGTGTTTTTTTTTTGTTTGTTTATTGTAGGTTGCGCTGGACAGAGCGAGCTTTGGACCTCCTTGATAATCTTGTTGAGAGGTGAGAAAACAACAGCTCTGTATTTTGTAATATTTACATGATGTAAAAATGCACCGATACACACACTTAAGCAATATCATACACCGTGAAAGTGTCTTTACGTCACTATATTTCATAAAATCAAATTATACATTTGTAATTCTTCTGTAAATGCATTTATTCATCTCTGAACAGCACTGGTAGTGTGTAAAGACTCAAATGCCTCTTACAAAAGTGTTTCTGTGCCTTATTTGAGTGTGAATTTAGTATTGGACTGTATCAGGCATGAGGCCACAGGTAAGTACAGATGGCTGATATAGAGTCTCAGCACAGTTCAGAAATTTCAGAACTCCACTCCTGGAACATTTGACCAAATAAATTGAGATATTACAGACATTAAACTGTTTATATTCATTATTGCGTTATGACAATTTACTGACAGGTTCCAGTTATTTCAGTAGAAATCTGTGATCAAGCGTTTGACTCTTTTGCAAGCTTCTGGGCATGAGAATTAAGCCCACTGATGAATATCAGTGCACAATTGACCATGTAAAATAGATCTTATTTGCCCAACAAATTTGCAAATGTGATGCACCTTAAGAACTCTCATAAAAGACTAATCCTGCAGCTAAAAGTGCACATTTTCATAGTTTTTTTTTTTTTGTTCTCTCTCTCTCTATCGGTTTAATGTACCCCTGGAGTTGACCACTTGCAACCTTCCAGTTATCTTTTCTCCATTGCTAAACTGGGTAAGTAGTGTACATGATTATTGTTGTTATTTGGTCCTGCATACATGTGCATATTTACTATTTAAAATTTCTGTTTTAAGCTCGGAGCAAACATCATTTGGTATATGGAGAGGTAGGAGCAGCAGAGGCGAATCCATCAAGGCCTGGAAGCTGGGTCAGTAGGCATTGCTGTGTGGAGTTTGCAAGTCCCCCACAGTCCAAACACATGCAGTATAGGTAAATTTAATAAACTAAATTGGCCGTAGTGTATGAGTGTGAATGAGCGGATGGGTGCTTCACAGATTTTGTATATTTTATTATTATTATTATTTATTTGTGTGTGTAAAATATCCCTTTAATAAATCCGGTGTACTGTTTGAGGCATTGATTTAAGTGCTGTTTTTGTTTATTTTTAGATTGCTCAGGATGGGTATTTTAAACCCACACACCAAAGATAAACTTTTTGAGGTTTGGGGAGATGCATCACTGCGAATTCTGTCGTATTGCAAAAAAGAGAAGAGAGCCTTGGATCTACCAGTTCAAGTAAACATTTCATCTGGTGAGAAAATCCTGCATAACAGCTCTGTTTTAATCTCAACTTGTAGCATTTCACCTTTGATATGAGGGGCTTGTTTTGAGTTTAATTATTGTGTTTTTTTCTGTTTGATATAAAGACAGCCTTGGAGATCCCACTTTGGAGATGGTGCTTTAACAACTCTACCAGCTATCCTTTCTCCACTGCCATACAGATTGTGCAGCAAGATGGTTCGGCCCTCATACCAGGAGGCAAACAAGAATTTGTTGATTTGCGACGTCTAGGTGCATTTTTTTTTTATGACAATAAATTTTGTACATTATTTAATTCATGCGTGTATACTTTTATTTCGTTCAGTACTTAGAGGAGGAGGAGCAACAGACACAGAATCCTCTTGTCCTGATGCTTCGGGATGTACTAAACTGCTCTCAGGTGTTTGTTATTGTTGCAAGAATGACACAATTCGTGGATTTAAATAAAGCATTGCCAATGTATTAAAGCTGTGTTTTTTTATTTATTTACATATAAAGATGACTACTACTATAATAATAATAATAATAATAATAAGAATTTATTATTATAATAAATAACCCAACAAATTAGTTATTTTTGTAACCCATACTGTTGGGTTAACCTCAGTAACCCAATGGATTGGGTTAAAATAACCCAACAGAAGGTCGGTGCCAAATTAACCCATCTATGGGTTACCTGTTGGGTTATTATTAACCCAACTGTTTTAAGTGAGTACCCAAATAGACCTCCCTTTCTTCATGTGTTCAATACTATTTCACTGCGTCATTTCATTTTATTGCACAGAACTTAATCTGTAAACAAATTAGTTTTGTTTTCTTTGCATATATGAATTTATTTTGTTGTTACATACATGCGGTGAAAATTTCGAATCAACAGCACCTTTACAAAAATGTCTTCTGAGAAAATGGTGACGTGTTCAACACTTATTTTCCCAGCTGTACCCAGTAAGTAAAAACACAACCGTCTTTGTGAAGTTGATCATCTGAGCAGCGGGTCAGAATCAGCGTTTGCTCACGTGATCAGTCAAACAGCGGGTCGTGACCTACTTCTGCTGACACACATCTGGAGAAAGCTCAGTTTGACTTTCGTTAGTCATCGGAAATGTGTCTTATGCAACGTCCATACACTATAATACCCTTCCGCTCGATACGTGAGAATGTGGGGCGCAAACACAAGCAGAGATGTGTGTGTGTATGTGTTTGTTTATAGCACACCTGATGGATGTGACAGAGTGTTTTTATGTGTCAGCGCTTCATTACACCCTCACGTCTCATCATTACACTGATGCACTCGTCTTCAAGCCTCTGAATGCATTTTAAAGCTGAAAGACATGCAAATAATGACCCGAGCTGTTTACGGACAGTTATTTAGGATGGAAGAACAAAATCTGGAGTAAATGGTGCGGAAGCCATTTAAAGGAAAAATAAAGAGTTTACTGTCAATTCTGTTTGTAAAATCTATTATGCCTGCCCTATTAACTACTTTTGTAAAATGCACAGTATTTAGCTGTAATATGAACTGTATTTTACTGTAGGACAGTTATGCAGTAGGTTATTGTATTTTAATGTTGCATTGTGAAAATGACTGTATTTTACAGTAAATATATACATGCAATTCTGTAAATATATATACAGCAAGATAAATGGTGCTGTAAGTGTAAACAGTATATTTGCTGTAACTGATTTACAGTAAGTTACTGTACATTCCACAGGAAATTATTAACAGATAGACATGCAATAATATAGTGCAATAATTGATAAATGGGCCACGCAGTGGTGCAGTAGGTAGTGCTGTCGCCTCACAGCAAGAAGGTCGCTGGTTCGAGCCTCGGCTGGGTCAGTTGGCTTTTCTGTGTGGAGTTTGCATGTTCTCCCTGCATTCGCGTGGGTTTTCTCCGGGTGCTCCGGTTTCCCCCACAGTCCAAAGACATGCGGTACAGCTGAATTGGGTAAGCTAAATCAGTGGTGGGCAAACTTTTTAGACCCGAGGGCCACATCAAGTTTTGCAAACCAAGTGAAGGGCCACATGTCAAATCCTTCAAAATATAACTTTTATTTATAGTGGCAGTACGCATGGAATAATATGTAATATCGGACAGAATCATGTCACATTAATACAAAATCGATTATGTTAATAATAGTTATAATTGAGTCAAATTTACAAGTCAAATTAATTTGCACTGCTATTTATATTTACTTATTAATCATCATAAAACAATAAAGTATAATAATACTATCAATAATAATAATAATGTAATAATTTTTACAGTGGAGAATAGAAAATATATTGTTTGATAGAAAAAATCTCCTATTAACACATTAAAAATAATTCTTAAAGTTTACTATTCAGTCAAATGTACATTAATCTACTTTGCACTGCTTTTAGAATATAGAGATCAATGATCATAAAACTTGATGAAACCACAAATCTTTGATAAAAGAACTTTTTAAAGTGGATGTATTCATGGAAAATATATTCTATGACAAAAATTAACACATTTAACCATCAATTATTATACAATTTGAGTCAAATTCACAACAATCTTATTTGAGCTTGTATTATTATGCTCATATCAATCATAAAACTATGAGATAAAACGGAAGAAGAATCTGAGGGCGTACTCACACTATGTACAGTTGCATTAAACCGGGCCGAAGCATGCTTGTCCCCCTTCCTGTCTCCCCCGTCATCGATGATCTGCTGTTCAGTTTAAGCGCATTTTGCGTGACAGTGCATTTTAATATTCAATTCAATTCAATTCATCTTTATTTGTATAGCGCTTATACAATGTAGATTGTGTCAAAGCAGCTTCACATGGAAGATTATAGTGAATTGAGAGCGTGTTCTAATTCTACTGGTTGCGCTAACTGTACCGTGTGCAATACTGCCACCAAATGGCGTTCACTTGTATTGCATCATTAATTCACTAGTTCTGAAACCAAACCACTCAGAAGCAGCATTTTTAAAACTCCCTCGCGGGCCGGATGAAAGTGTTCAGCGGGCCGCAGTTTGCCCACCTCTGAGCTAAATTGTCCGTAGTGTATGAGTGTGAATGAGTGTGTATGGATGTTTCCCAGAGATGGGTTGCAGCTGGAAGGGCATCCGCTGCGTAAAACATGTGCTGGATAAGTTGGCGTTTCTTTCGCTGTGGCGACCCCGGATCATTAAAGGGACTAAGCCGAAAAGAAAATGAATAAAGGAATATATAAATGACGACAGTCCATTAAATTATTAGACTATTAGTGTAATAATTGATGACAGGCCATTGCATTATTAGAAAATAATTCAATGGCCTGTCGTCAATTATTACACTTAGTTGAAGTCAGAATTATTAAACCCCCTTTTGAATTTTTTTTTTTTCTGTTTTAAATATTTCCCAAATGATGTTTAACAGAGCAAGGAAATTTTCACAGTATGTCTGATAATATTTTCTTCTTCTGGAGAAAGTCTTATTTGTTTTATTTTGGCTAGAATTAAAACCGTTTTTAATTTAAAAAAAATATTTAAGGTCAATATTACTAGCCCCTTTAAGATATATTTTTTTCAATAGTCTACAGAACAAACCATCATTATACAGTAACTTGCCTAATTACCCTAACCTGCCTAATTACCCTAGTGAAGCCTTTAAATGTCACTTTAAGCTGTATAGAAGTGTCTTGAAGAATATCTAGCCAAATATTATTTACTTTCATCATGGCAAAGATAAAATAAATCAGTTATGAAAATGAGTTATTTTCTCTCCTGCCTTCTGGCAGGCGTTTCAGGCTCCCCCGGACAAAAACCAGTAGATTAAGGAACAGCTTTTTCCCCAGAGCTGTCTCCCTTTTGAACTCTGCCCCCCACTGACTCTTTTGCCCCCCTGATACACCCCCACTCTCCTCATACCTTATACTCTACTGCTCTATTGCACTACATTGAACTGATTCATTTATTTGAACTGTACACACCCACTGCACATAAACATTTGTAATTGTTTATCTATCTGCACACTTCTGATTATTAATAGCAACCTGTACATATCTCCATCTATTGTAAATCTCTGTTCATAGCTAACACAACCTGTATATAATGTTCACAGTACATCCATTTGTAAATATCACCATAGTTTTTCTATATCTGCACTTTATAACTTATACCTGTATCCTGCACTTGCTGCTATTGCACTCCTGGTTAGACCTAAACTGCATTTCGTTTCCTTGTTTTTGTACATGTGTAATGACAATAAAGTTGAATCTAATCTAATCTAATCTAAAACTATTATGTTTAGAAATGTGTTAAAAAAATCTTCTCTCCGTTAAACAGAAATTGATTAACGGATATGTTGTACTCTGATTTATGAATTTCTTAGGGACCCCTCGAAAATGAGATGATTCATCTCAAGGGGCTATTCCATTCAATAAATAAATTCAAAATTCAAATTGGGGAAAAAATAAACAGGGGGGCTAATAATTCTGACTTCAACTGCATACTATGAATACCAGTCTGATCTCACGAGGAAACGTAAATATTTAAAAAAAAAAATTCATACAAAATAGCCACAGATAAAGCTATTCAAATGTTTCATTTTAATGTAATTTAATCTTGTTTTTCAATTCAATTCATCTTTATTTCTATAGCGCTTTTACAATGTAGATTGTGTCAAAGCAGCTTCACATAGAAGATTATAGTGAATTGAAACAGTGTCAGTTCAGCTTTCAAAGTTGAATATCAGTTCAGTTCAGTGTGGTTTAATTTTCACTGCTGAGAGTTCAAACACTGAAGAGCAATTGCATCAATGCGCAGCTCCACAAGTCCTGAACCATGCAAGCCAGTGGCGACAGCGGCGAGGAAAAAAACTTCACCAATTGGTGAAAGTGAAAAATTAAAAAACCTCTAGAGAAACCAGGCTCAGTTGGGCACGACCATTTCTCCTATGGCCAAATGTCTTGTGCAGAGCTGCAGTCTAGGTGCCGGAGGCTGGAGAACGCTGGACTTCCATCGTTGAGAAGCTGCAGGTGGGAGAGATCACCGGCTGGTGTACAGGCTGTCCTTCAGGATCAATGTGAGGACTTATCTGTCACTGGGGTCTTACAAGGATCAGTCTCATGCTCTCCACTTCTTTATAACCACCACAGCAGCTGCTCAGGATACGGCCTGGTCCAGGATTATGGAAACCTCTGGAATAATAAAAAAAAGTCTAAGATAAGCGCAGATGCTGTTCAAATTATTATGCCTTAGGGATGTGTTCCCGGCTCCGGTTGCCCTAAATAATGCAGACTAACAATCCTTTAGAGGATTTGGATTTCAACAGCATTTGTGTTTTAAGTGTATGCTAATGCAGAGAGATGTGTCTTTAGTCTAGTTTTACACTGACAGAGTGTGTCTGCTTCCCAAACTGTGGAAGGCTGTTCCAGGGTTTAGGTGCCAGATATGAGAAAGATCTACCGCCTACAGTTGGTGCTGATATTCTGGGAATAATCAATTGTCCAGAATGAATTGAGCGTAGTGGACGTGATGGGCTATAATACACCAGGAGCTCCCTCAAATACTGGGGAGATAAGCCGTTCAGGGCTTTGTAGTCAATAAAATTGTAAAATTGATACGATATTTAATAGGGAGCCAATGCAATGATGAAAGAACTGGAGTAATATGATCATATTTCTTCTAGAAAGCACTTTTTAATTTTGAACCAGCTGGAGTTTGTTAATTAGACCAACAGGGCAACCACCTAGTAATGCATTACAGTAATCTAATTGAGAGGTCATGAAAGCATGAATAAGCGTTTCCGCATCAGACATTAATAGCAGATGTCGAAGTTTGGCAACATTTTAAAGATGGAAAAAAATGCAGTTTTACAGATGCTTGAAATCTGGCTTTCAAACGACAGGTTGCCATCAAAAATCACCCCCAAAGTTTTGACTGAAGATGAGGACTGAACTGAGAATCTATCAAGGGTTAGACAGTGTTCTAGGTTCAATGTAGTTCAGTGTTGTTTTGCAGTGTCAGTTTTTCCAGTATCCTCTGTGTGTGTTTGTGTGTGAATATGATTGAACTCTGATATAATTTTCAGAAGAGACTCTCCTGGCACTTCACCCAACATTATTTCATCTTTCATACACATGACACACTGTGCACTTTTGAGCCATGTATAATTCATTTTGTTATGTAACTGCAATAAAAGACAAGTCCACACGAGAACTCTTGTGTTACAAACAAGCTTCGAGCTGAAAAATATAAAACGGTGACAGTGTATTATAAGATCTCATTAGTTAATGCTTAGATGTAGCTGATTAAATAAGATCTGTGATCTGTGAAAGTGTTACCATTTATCTTTTTAATCACACCAATGCAATAATACACACCGCAAAGCCTCATTTACGGAACTGATTTCTTGGTGCAATATCATCTAATGTAATCATATTGAATATATCTAGAGACTTTTTTTTTTTATCTCCGCAAATAAATGCTTTTCTTACTTGGAGTTGTTTCTAGCCCAAATATCTAACAATTCTTAAATTAAGAAGCATTTCCTAGACAAGTAAAAGTGTTTTGCTTTAAGAAGCCATGAGTTTTTCCTTGTGCAAAATATTCTGCCAACGAGGTAAGCTCAATCTTGTTTTTGCTTTAAAATAACATTATTTAGCTTACTCCGTTGGCCTATTATTATTACTATTATTCACTTTTTTGCTTAAAGCATTGATCAGGGACCAAATGCATCTCTTAATGTAATGTAATGTGTATTTATACTGTATAGTGCATTTATGATGTATGGCTGTACACCCAAAGTGCTTCACAATCATGGAGTGGGGGAGATGATGCTTCACCACACACCAGCTATAGGTGGATTGGAGAGACAGTGATAGAGCCAATTCAATGTATGGGGATGATTGAGATCCAATGTGGCCGGAACACCGGGGTTTACACCTCTACTCTATGAGAAGTGCCATGGGATTATTAATAAGCACAGAGAGTCAGGACCTCGGTTTAACACCTCATCTGAAAGACGGTGCTCAAAGGCAATATAGTGTCCCCTTCACTATACTGGGGCATAAGGACTCACACAGACTGCAGGTTGAGTGCCCCCTGCTGGCCTCTCTAACACCACTTCCAACAGCAGCCTAGTTTTCCCATGTGGTCTCCCATCCAGGTATTGACCAGGCTCAGCCCTGCTTAGCTTCAGTGAGTAACCGCTCTTGGGCTGCAGAGTGATATGATTGTGACATTTTAATTTCAGACCAGCGCAACAGTAATTTTCAGGTTTTGCGTCACGTTGTTTAAATGGCAAATCCATTTGCGCCGTTTTGTGGATTCATGGGTGTGCTGGTCTATAAAGGAGGTGTGTTAAGGCGCATGGTTGGAGCGTTGCTATTTTGAGGAACTAAAATAGACCTCACCATTAACCAACTAAAAGCTGCTCTAAAGTCCAGTGCAGAGTGCGTTAGTTATGCTCCTATGCAGGTTTAAACACTGACGAATTGCTGAATACACACAGGATGTACAGCAACACACAAATATCTTTACAAATGAAAACAAAGGATTAAAATGATACAAAAATGATTACTTTCTACATCAATATAAACACCACTGCCTCCATGCCTTCTTCACCTCAAGTGGCATTTTCAGTTTATTCATGACAATCTGCATCTGTATAATGTTATTATTATTATCAATATTATTTATTATATGCAGATTTATATTAGTTTTAATAAACACAAGTGTAGATTTGTCCAGCTGTGGGGTTTTGTAGACGTCTGCATCACCATATGAGTATAAGAACAGGACGTGTGTTTGGATATAACTCAGTTGTTTGAACACACTTCATTATTATTGTTCATTTATTCCTTTGCTGGAGATTAGAACTGAATTTAGAAATAGTTTTGACACAAATCTTTGTGTTTAACTAAGGAAATTAAATATGTGGGCTAATGGATGTGTTCAGTGGAGTGAGTTTCCACCGTTTCCTTACGCCACCAAAGTAAAGGAGTAAAGAGTAAAAGTAAAGTAAAGAGAAAGTGAAGAGGCTGAATGGAGGAGGCTCGTTCTTTATCATCACGCTGCAGATGCTCTGTTTAAAAGTTTTCTCGCTACTAAAGCGTTCAGTTTTATGTACAAATTAATAATATATTTTCATGTATAAATAATGCACATTTTTTATTTAAATGCATAAATAATAATAATAATCAGGGCTTGACATTAACACCCGCCAAATGCGGGTAGATTTCAGCTGTGGCGGGTTAGACAGTCACTCCCACTAGCCACTTTGGCTGGTTGAAAATCATTTTTAAATTGTGTTTTTCTTAATAGCAGGGTTCGACAATAAATGTGGCCCAATATGAGTGCAAATGTGATCCTAGAATCGAGAAGCAGCAAGACTGACAAAAATAACTGTGTTTGTGCGAGCAAAAGAAAGCAGGTGAATATGAGAGAATGATCAGTAGCCCGTACGGGTGATGTAATGCGCATGACTGTTAAAAAAGCGCACGCGCGCTCCCATTTACTTAAGCAAAGCAACCGTGCCTAGATGACACGCAACTGGTCCTGTTGCTTTCAAGAGCTCCAGATTTATATATATATATATATATGGTGGTGGGCCGTTATCGCCGTTAAAGGGCCACGAAACCCCCCTGTCTCAGCAGGGTGTTTTCACACCTCTAGTTTGAAAAAAGTCAGTAAAATGGGCGTGTCCAGCTCTGGGAGTGTGGGAGTGTCAGGGGAGGGAAAGAGGGAAGGACTTGCAAAGAAAGGAGTTTCCATTTGGGCACGTGCTGATTTCACAGGCAAAACATACACACAGACGTTTGATACCGCACGGCGAATGAGAGAAAAAAAGTCCTCCGCATTTCTCTGTAACTTATGTACTCGGTAGGTAGCGTCAGAAAGCCGTGTGTGTATAGACTATCCTGTCACAAAATGCGGCGAAAATCCTGCACGACGGGAATAGTTTGTGTTTACATGTTTACACTCGGAGAGCAGCATTTACAGCGGATCTTTCAGTCTATAATATTGTACTGTAATATTTGCAGTGATATTAACATACTGTAAACTTAGTAACTCAATCATTTTGACTATGGTCTGTCTTTAAAAACTGAAAGAGCACTGCTGACCATACGAACTAACTTTGCAATCTGGGTTAAAATTGGGCACTGCACACACACACACACACACACACACACACACACACACTTACCAAATCTGTAGACAGACAATCAAACTGGAGCTGTGTCTTTTTATTAAAAGGAGACGAGCGGCAAATCCGGATTTCATCATTTCCAGATGCGAAAAGCTCTCGGGTAAAAAATGTTCCTTACAAACGCATTTCTGTCATGTGTCGCGTGCACTGTAATCCACACGTGAGTCCAGCTGCTCTCTCATAGAGGGAAAACGAAAACAAAATCTTCGTTGCAGCACACTAATAAACGCAACACCGACGACCCGTGTCTCCAAATTCTCGTTCTTTAACTTGTTTTGGCAACACAACGTGGCGTCTCTCTGCCGTCTGAACAGTGTAAACAGGTAAACAGTCTCCGGAGCTATCATGCATATTAATGAAGTTTCACGTCATACACAATAGAGCGCGCTGATTGGTTTGAAGCACGTCTTTCTCATGAATTAATGCCGCACACTCAGATACGTCACAATGTTCTCGAAAAGACAGAGAGCCACTCTCCAGGCTGGATTTACCCCTATGTATCTCATGATCGTGACGCAGCTTCAAAAATTCGTTTCAAACCGGAAGAACGAATTTGCTCAAAATAACGCAAAAACAACCAATTTTCACTTTTTGTGCGATTATATGTGTCCTAATAGTGTTTATAGCAGCGTGGGACACATATATGACTGTCAACAGCTCAAAACATGTGTTTTGGTGTTTCGTGACCCTTTAACGTGCTGGATTAACGCGAAACTCTTATCACGCGATTAAAAAAAAATATCGCCGTTAGTCTATTCTCAAAGTTGAGCTGGGTCTATTCTACGCAAGCTATGGTGACTTTCACCTTGATATTTTAGTGTGGATGTATACCTGACCGGTGAGCCGTCTGACAAAAAAAGTGCCCTTCTGAATCAAATCAGCAGGATGCCCTTCTGAATCTTTCATTTACTTCGAAGACACTACTGACCACACTTACATGGACATCTGTAGTCTAGTTATTTGGCTTAATAGACAATAATATAATGAAGGTGTTTACGTGAAGTGCTTTCATGTAAGAGTTTCCTGTAATTTTGGGTGACTTTAACTGCAGTTCGGCAGTTTCACTATCATTCAAAAACATTTCATTCCTGCCCCTGTGACAAACTGGGGTATTAGACGCAAATAAGGAGGAAGGACTGGTGAGAGTGTTATGGAATTTAATAACGCACGCCAAATGCAAGGAAAAAAACTTCTGCATTTCACGATGCGTGTGTGTGCGTGCGTGCGCGTGCGGTCCATTACTGACAGCCGCGTGTGTGGATCTTGTCGGAAAATATGGCTTAAGTCCTATATGACGGTAATAGTTTGATTGCGGTGTTTACTTCAATAATGCCACTAATATCTGCACACTCCACGTCTTAATTCCATTTCTGTTTAGTTCAGTTATGACTTTAGTCAGATTAAGGTCATCAAAAATCACTGTTTGGAGCTTATGTAGGCCTACAGTTCAACATTCATGGTTAACTGAATAAACAGTTAGTAAACACAAGTACATCTTATTACCAATTCTCATAGTAGAACAGTTTCTCAAGCAGTTTGTGATGCATTGTGGAAACAGGAGATGAGCCCCTGGTCTAATGCACCACCTGGCTTGAGAAACCGGTTCTCAAAGACTTACTTTTAGTCATTATTTGGGTAGCACACATATTCTGAATGCCTTCAGCAGAATTTAAATGAGCCCACCCACCTACCTACCTACCGACCTACACATACACCTTTTTGTAAGCAGCAGCAGTCACTGCTTTCATTTTAATTATTCTTTGAACATATTATTAACAGGCCTGACATTAACCGTGCGAGCGTGATTATCCTTTCACTATCACTCACGGTTTTTTACCTGCTTTATTTTGCTTAGTTATTTTTGTTAATGTGGTTTATCATTTTTTTACAATAACATTGCTTTAATATGAGATTAGCTCCCTATTTATGTGTAGTTAACTGATGATCTGGGACCTTTAGCCAGGTCAGATTTCTGTGCATGTTTTAGATACATGACAATAATTATTTTTTAAATGTCAATTTTTTTTTTAAAGAAAAGTTTAGTTAAATTAGTAAGTGCATGTATACAGCTATATTTCGCTTGTTTAGGCGCATTTAAAATTTGTGGCTAAGAAACTATTATTTATTTTTGGTGTGGTCAGAGATAAATTTGGTAAATCCTTAATTTTGATCCCTGAAAAGTTATGTGAAACAAAAACTAACAGCAATGTGACACAACCCATTTCATAACACAACATCTAAATCAAGTCATTTGAGCATGTCAAAGTCAAATTTTTGCACATAAAATATATTTATTTGTATGTTTATATTTGTTAATGTCATTTGTTAATATGGTTTAATTATATTTTTTTTACAATAACATTGCTTTAATGGGCGATTACTCCCCGTTTATGTGTAGTTAACTGCTGATCTGGGACTTTTATCCAGGACAGATTACTGTGCATATTTTAGATGCATGACAATAATATTTTTTTTAATGTAATGTTTTTTTTAAAGAAAAGTTTTGTTGAATTAAAAAATGCACCTATACAGCTGTATTTTCCTTGTTCTGACACTTGAAATTGTGGCTAAGAAATACTTATGTGGTGTGGTCAGAGATAAATTTGGTAAATCCTTAATTTTGAGCCCTGAAAAGTGATGTGAAATAAAAACTGATTGCATTGCGACACAACCCATTTGCTTATGCACACTGAGTAAGCTAATACACAATACACACAAGAAGTGAAATGAATGAGAAGCCATGTAGACATGACACAACATCTAAATCAAGTCATTTTAGCATGTCAAAGTCAAATTTAAGCATATAAAGTATATTTTCCCAACAAGAAAAGTGTGGCTAGTGAAAATGGCGAGTGGCTAGTAATGTTGGAAATCTACTAGCCACAGTGGCCGGTGATCAAAAAAGTTAATGTCAATGTATTTTTATCTATAAATAATGCATACATGTTTTTTTTTTATAAATGCATAAATTAAAAACATATTAAATGTAGGCTTATATATTTACGACTGCTCCTTTTATTGAGTGAGAAGGGTTTGCATGTAAAGAAATCAGTGTTTTTATTTACTTTTATATGCTTTGTCTCGTCATAAATATGATATTGTGCCAGATTTAGCTAATGTGATGTGGTCTGCTAATGAGATCTTACACTGAATTGTAAACAAACACAGGGTGATGAACTCTTCTCTTTCCTCTTGTGTCTTTCGTTCAGGTTTTGTGCGGTTTCTGGAGGGTTACTACATCGTGTTGATCACGAAACGCAGAAGAATGGCTGACATCGGCGGACACTCGATTTATAAGATTGAGGACACGAATATGATCTACATTCCCAATGATTCTGTGAGAGTCACACACCCAGATGAGGCCCGGTGAGACGCTCATAATACAGCCTTATTATTATTATGATCATTATTATTACTGTATTTAGTGTTTTCTGCTGCTAGGGCCTGTATCACGAAGACAGATTTTTTAAAAGAATTAATATTAAAAGGCAAATTCAAGTATTAATATTTATATATGACCGTGCTCAACATGAATGAAAATGAATATTTTTATCCATTTCTCAGTGAATATACAGTGGGGGGAATAGTGATGCACCGATCCCGATACTTGGATTGGATATCGTCTCGATACCGCATTTTTTTACTGGATCGGGTATTGGCCAGCTAGTTTCGATCCAAATCCATTCTTGTGCGTGTGCTATATTCTGTGTTTATAAGCCAACTAAGCCATGAAGGTATAGCCTATTATAAGGCACTAGAAAGATGTCATGCATGCCTACTATATCCTAAATGTTCTGAAGCCATTCTATAGTTTAATGTGAAGCACAGATGAATATTCAAGTGCTTAAATTCATGTTCAGTTCTGCGTTTCCCACCGCTGCGCCTGTCAATCATTCTCTATTCATTCACAATTCAAACTGCGTGTCGCGTTCATCACAACACGAAAAACTTTCTCCAAGTTCCTATTAGTTTAAATAATCAGTGGAGAAATGCATTTAGTTTTGCATTACATGGGTTCGTTTTGACCTGCAACAATAAGGAGTTCATTGCTGTTTCTAAGTCATGTTGCGCTGTGTCTGTTAGATCAGCAGATCGCGTTCACAACACTGGAGTAGAGAGGGGTATTACCTGCTCTTCACACACAAAGTAGGCCTACCTGAAACTTTAAATGAGAAAAGACTCAATAATACATTGGACAGATCCTCAACGCACTGATTTATTCCCTTTGTGCTGCTCTGTTTTGGAAGTGTCCGCAGATATTGGAGGGCGACATGGGCTACGTTCACACTGCGAGGCTTAGTGCTCAAATCTGATTTTCTCTCAGATCTGATGTTTTTGCATGGCTGTTCACACTGTTGTTATAAATGTGGCCAATATCAGATTTGATGGTCGTAAACTGACCCGCATGCACAAAACTACAACAACGCACAGCACAAAATGTCTAATTATGCACACAATGTGTATACTGTATGAAGCACGTTGTCAGATTATGCGTAATATGATTATTGCCCTTTTCACAGACAACCGTTGTGTATTACATAGGGTTGTTCTGCTACTACTAATGTGTATTTCGGCATTTGAAACCTAAAATAAGTCCCTTGTGACTGAAAACACTGATCATTTGTGATTTATGACAACCGCGGCGCGCGTCTGTCTGACCACCGGTGTAGTGAACTCATCAAGGGTTAATGAGCAGCCGCAGACTGAACTGTGAAGGCGGAGTTGGTTTATCTCCGTTTGCAGTTATTTTATTTCACTTCGTTATAAACAACAGACACGTGCAGATGGGGGGTTTGGGTGTTTGAGCTCCTGCCCTTTATTCGCTCGGAGATAATGTCCGTCCTTAAAATGAAAGTGCCCCCTCCTTTGTGCACGGATCCCCTTTCGCAACACTCCAGACACTCTTTAACATCGCGATCATCCCGTGCCCCGATCGTTAACCAGAGTGGTTAACAAGCAGCAGTTTTGCCTTCAAAACCTTTTTCAAAATGAACAACCAACTTTCTGTGGTTCAGTAATCGCCCTGTGTGTTATTCTACTGCTGCAGAGGTGTAGATGATGACTGCAGCACAGAATGATGACGCATGTCGCTCGAAGATTATGTAAAAGTCACATGAAATCCGACATAACCGTTTACACTGCGGTCGCATTGCAAAACATCAGATCTGTGTCTGATTTAAGACTACATATGAAAGTGGCACAAATCTGAAGTGAAAAGATCAGATTCCGTGCGGTTTGGGCTGCTCACACTGTCAAGACCTGAGTCACATATGGGCCAAAAGATCAGATTCGGGCCACATTTGCCTGCAGTGTGAAGGTAGCCAAAGTGGCACAAATCTGAACTGAAAGATCAGATTCCATGCGGTTTGGGCTGTTCACACTGACATTACCTGAGTCACATGAGGGGGAAAAAATCTGATTCGAGCCACATTTGGCTGTAGTGTCAAAGTAGCCATGCTCCGTAAGATTATTCTCACATTCTCATTATTCTCTCATCCTTCTGACTGAGTTTATTCCTCCAAGGGGAATACTTTAAGTGCTGCGAATAGTTTGTAAAGCCTGGCTCATTGTGGTCAAAGTAGGCTAGTTGATTAAATTAATAAAAGTGAAACTGATGGCCGCTTTAACAGAAAATTGTTTAGCCTAATATAGGCTACTCTGAAACTGAATATTTCCCTGTCATTTTATTTATATCAACACTTTATTTAACAGACCAGTTTGTGTTTTGGCACTGAAGCATATAAGCGGACCTTCTCTATCTCATCACGGCGAGATTAGGCGAGTGAATGTTTATTAAGTAAAACTAGCCTCAGACAGTTTAGTTTAGCCTGTGTCAAACCTGCCGGAAAGTATCAGGCTTTGCTAAACGGCTGATTATTTTACCAATGATTAGTGTCAATAGTGGAAGCCTAGTACAGATTTCAATGAACAATCTTAATATTAAAAAAGGAAACCACCAGAGGTGTAAAGAGTACCTGAAAACCATACTTGAGTAAAAGTACAGATACCTTACTGTAAAAATTACTCCATTACAAGTTACAAGTCACTAATTCCAATAAGACTTGAGTAAAAGTATTAAAGTATCCGATTTTAAAAGAACTTGAGTATTTTACTCATACTGAATGTAGGCTCAAAGAACACCAAGAAAGGTTTTATTTTCCTAATATACAAATTAAATTTAACACCTCAATGTTTCAAAATGGCAGAACAAAATATATTTAAAAAAAAAAATAGAAAAAGTCTCAGTCAAACTCAAATGTTCAAAAAAGGCACAAACAATTTTTCAAAAAATAAAAATAAAAATAAATAAAAAGTAGTAAAACGTAGTAAAAAAAAATTCAGATTCACCTCTCAGTCTCAGAGGGGGGCAATATTTTTATTTTGTGTAGTTTTTCAATTTATTAGGATGTTTTCTCTGTATTAAAACTAAACAAAGAGGAGCACTGTTATTTTTCAACTTAGTAAACTACATATAAATTCAATGAAAAATACATCACAAACTCACAGCTAAATGCACCTGATCCAAAATGTATAATTTCAGTGATACATTTATTCATGTTGCACATAAAAAAAATTAAAAATAAGCTAAAATATAGTCATGTCATGTCGCAGTGGTTTTTGCCATATCAGTAACTGGATTAACTTATGGTAACATTATGCTTACAATACCATTGTAAAGTCAGACATAATTTTACTAAATTCACATTATATTAACATTAAATAGACTCTTACCCAGGGCTTAATTTGTGCCGGAACACGCCGGATACGCCACCTCATTTTACCGATCCCCCGTCCACTGTTCACTTTCAGTTTTTTCCGCGATACCCCTCCGCCATCCACTGCACCAACACCTCCCACCCCCCGCTCCCCACTTTCGTGCGCGACGTTCACATGATTTAGCTCATAAATAGCATACAGTACCTTCAGCACCCTGCAGATGGCGATATCGCCTCGTCCGCCAAACAAATTAGCCGTGGTAGATAAAGATGCCGACTTGTTGCGCACAATCACAATGCAATGAGTAACGGTAAGCATCCGTTCAAATGTAGTGGAGTAAAAAGTACATATATTCAATCTAAAATGTAGTCAAGTAGAGAGTAAAAGTTGCTTATATTTTTGATACTCGGCACAAGTACAAAGTAGCCAAAAAAATACTTAAGTAAAGTAACGAAGTCCATTTACTCAAGTACTTTACACCACTGGAAACCACTACAGATTAATGTCGTAATGAATGCTCAAATAATGTAGTTTACAGCAAGCATCATGTTTTTAGTTAGATTGTACCATGTGTCATGTATAGGCCTATAGGTCTGTTATTTTTACTAAAAAAGATATATTATTTGAGTTTATTACCAGAGCTATAGAAACTGTATTATGCTTAGAAAATAACAAACAAACAAACAAAAAACACAGCATTGGGATCGGATCTGTATTGGTCGATACTCAGAATATTGGTATCGAGATCTTATCGGTTCCAAAAAATGGTATCGGTGCATAGGGGGAAATAAGTATTGAACACATTGTCATGTTTTTTGTCTGGGAATAATATTTCTGAAGGAGCTGTTGATGTGGAATTAAAGCAGATTTTGGTAAAACCTCAAACAATATAAAAATAAAACAAAACAAATCTGAAAAATGGGTTGTGTGTAATAAGTGAAGTTCATGTATAAACAAATTTCGAGAGGATCATGTGCTTATGATTGTTCTCAGCTGTTCCAGCATCAGCTCATGATCAATTATCCAATCAGATGATCCCTAACTCACTATAAATAACCAGAGTTTTCTTATCTCAATATCTTCGTCTTGAAGAACCCCCCCACCCACCTCTACTTTCCCTCCTTTTCAGATGGGCGACACGGCAGCAGTGATCAGCACTGTTGCCTCGCAGCAAGAATGCCGCTGGTTTAAGTCCCTACTAAACCAGACGAAATTTCTGTGTGGAGTTTCGCTTGTTCTCCCCGTGCTCGCGTGGGTTTTCCCCGGTTTCCTCCTACAGTCCAAATAACTCGCACCCTAAGCAAATTGAACACATAAAATTGATACCATAGTCAAGCACTAAGCAAGTACACCTCTACTCAGCAATCCATATCCATCATTCAGCTAGGATAATTCGGGGGAGTTTATCGAGATCTACCTGAGCTCAAACTCCCCTCTCGCCCTGCAAACGGGAGGGAGCCCAGGGCTCGAGGATCTCATAAGCTCAGGGCTCTCTCCCGGGACAGCATGCCAAACAAGCTTTTATTATCAATCATCAGCTAAGTGTGAACTCTTGAAGAATGTAATGACAGAAGGAGAAAGTGAAACTACTGAAATGTATTTAGTTCTTTATAGACCATTTCAATGTGCCCATAAACATTTCCTGCCTGTAACTAGTGATGTGTGATACCACTGGTTTCCTATCCGATCCGATACCAAGTAAAATAAAGGCGAGTATCGGCGATACCGATCCGATACCGATACTTTGCCCAAACATTACTGTTTGGGAAATAAAAGTACATATTACGGGTTATTCTTGTTTATTGATGAAGAATTATAATACAAAAAAGAGCCAACTTACATATTTATTGACAGCATCTGAGCATGTATATCTTAAAACGCCTGCCTGAACATCTTAACATAAAACAATAAACATTCACACCTTTTAGTTTAGTGGCATGTTAATCCCTTGAAGATTTTTAATCTTTTTCTTTTGTTTTATCATTTTCACAAAAACCCAAGCCCCCAAAATACAGCCCCATCGCCACATTTTCTCCCTCTACCTGGATAGTGCCTGCCTGCTGCACCTAAGGACTCTGAAAGCGATGTCTGTCTCGCCCTAGCAGCACCTGTGCCTCTCCTTCCCTCCTCTTCTGACCGCCTAGTCATGACCTTGTCATATTCTGTCTTGTTATTTATATGTAGATGTTTGATTAGGTTTGTGGTATTACCACAGTACCTCACTGTTTTGTTACACGTGTCACAAACTGCATCGTTTGAGTTTATGGAAGTGAAGTAGCTCCACACAAAACTTCGCTTGCAGTCACTCATATCCAATGACAGCATGACTGAACAACATGTGCCAGCGTACTGAGTGGCTAGCTAGCGTGCTCTGCAGTTGTACAGTGCCATATTACGCACATGACTTGGCAGGTGGAAGAACAAGTAGTTCCAACTAAGTTGGCATTATTCAGATAAACTAGGGTAATTGTGGTTACTTTCCACTGTATTTCTATTTCCAATAAACTACATATTTGCTCCAAATTACTGAAATATCAATATTTTGATAAGATAATCGATTCTAGAACATACAAAGCTGGTATCAGAGATATCGAAATTTTAGTATCGATCCCCACATCACTACTTGTAACCAAACTATTTCAATCAATCCTTTATTCGTCACGTATATCTCCATGCATTTACATACACTGACATATAGTGAAATTGAACCCCCCCCCCCCGACCATACACAAACATCACATTTCAGGGGAAGACAGGTCAACGGGAGGTAGCATTTAGAAAAAGGAAGTAAGATACAATTCAGGAAAGAGAGGCGAAAAAAAACTCCCTCTCACCCTGGCCTTGTGGTAGAGCAGTATGAGATCAGGGAGATAAAAAAAAAGCCCCAGCAGAAGCACATAAAAACACATAAACATTGACATACATCGCAACAGGTATGGGAAAGGGGGTGTGGATGTAGTCCGGCAAGGGCGGGCAGCCGCCGATTCCTGCAGCCATGGAGGCGCTGGTCACAGCCCGCCTACCCCCTCCAGTGGATGAAAGCACACGAAGGCGTGGGATGAAGGGTTAGGTAGTGTCTATCTGTAGCTGTGTGTGTGTGTGTGTGTAAGCCTGTAGAGTCCAACAGGTGTCCTTGACAGGGAGCAGGAATTACAGAGCGTCTCCTTATCTTGCTATCCGGGAGAAGTTGTTTTTTCTCCAGCCGAGGCCATCTGGCTGGAAAAACACTGGGAGCCGAAAGAGAAGAAAGTATTCCAAATTTAGGTCAATATCCGCCAATTTCACAGATATTTTAATGTCCGTCACTGGTCTCCAGTTCTGGCCAAATCTTGTTGCAAAGCCGCTAATTTCATCCCGATGTTTTCCAGTTTGCGGTCTAATAACGCAGTCTGTGTGTTAGCGATTCTGCCCGCTACAGTTTCAATCAAGCCGGCCAGCTTGGTGGGGTTTCGAGCTTCACTGACCGCTTTCATCAATCGTCGATACCCCAGGGCCCCGCATAAGCCCATCAGCAGAAACCCTGTTATCAAAGTTCCGAATAGGTAGATATCTTCAATATCCTCCAGAGACAGAGCAGCCAGGCACACGACGCGCCACTTCTCCCACCCGTCTATCACGTATCCAGCTGCAAACGTCCCGGCAGGACAAGTGGGCTCTCCCGAGCCCAAACTTCTCATTGAGAAGATGGTGTCAATCGCGTTCAAAGACCAGTTGATCAGATCCATAATTCCTTATTCGTTTGGATAGCAGGGCACGGAGAGCCTCAGTGATAGAATAGACAAGACAAGAGGAGCCAGCCAGGGAAGATAAGGGACGGAGAGGGAAAAAGTGCGACCGCCTTCGTCAAGAGCCAAGGAAAGTTCATAACTGTAACAAGAGACAATGTAACTATATCTTGATGTTACAATGGCTGCCATAACATTATTTATCAATATGTGGACCTTTTTGGATTCTTGAAAGCTATGGAAATTCAAAATGTAATACAGGAAATACGTTAGAACCAATGTTATTGTTTACATCCATCAAAATGGTCCATATAAAAGTTTTTTTTTGTGCTGCAGCTTAAAGACGCCTCTCATATGGAGAATGAAGTCTCATGTATTGCTCAGGTGTGAATTTCTCACAGACTTCAACAGAGTGTCAATCTTGATGGTTCTGTGGGTCTCGTCTATCAAATCTTAGCTTTACTCTGTATTCTCTATTGGATTCAGATCAGGTGATTGGCTAGGCCATTCTACAGCTTGATTTTCTTTCTCTGAAAGCATCTGAGAGTCTCCTTGGCTGTGTTTTGGATCATTGTCTTGCTGAAATGGTTTCATCTTGATCCTCCTGCTAATGTAGATGTTGGACTGAATCAGCTGATATTCATTTACACTGAGGAAGGGCAGAGGGTTGATGAAGAGCTACTGAGAGTTCAGCTGCTCTCTGGACTTTTACTGCTGGAATACACCTCCCTTTCTTCATGTGTTCAATACTTTTTCATTTTATTATGCATAACTTCTTTTGTAAACTAATTAGATTTGTTTTCTTTGCATATATGGATTTCTTTGGTTGTTACCAACATCTGGTGAAAATTTGAAGTCAACAGCACCTTTAGAGATATGTTTTCTGAGAAAAAAGGTGACGTGTTCAATACTTATTTGCCCACTGTAGGTCATGTTTTGGTGCATTTGAACGAAACAGATTTATTAAACTCTTAATATATTAAAAAAAATAATATTTTAATGACCAAACATCTTTAGAAATATGAAGATAATAAGTTTTAAGAAAAAAAATTCAAGAGGCAAAATTGTATAAATTGTTTGTGTCTTAAATTTTGCTCTTGTAAAAAAAAAAAAAACTAAATTCAGATTGAGGTCGTTGCATCGATAAGTGAAGCCCAATATTACATGCACAAAAATAACAGTGTTGTTTTGCAGTGTAGTAATAGTCAGTATGCTGGTTCAGACTGTGTGTACGTGTTTGTGTGTGTGTGTGTCCTCGCACACGTGTCTGTCCCGCTGTGTTGGTCACTTTGCTCTAGAGATGCATTTGACACATATCTGTGTGTGTGTGTGTGTGTGTGCGTGTAGTCTGTTATTCGTCACTGCTGATGTATTTACAGTAACACCCAGTTCTGTCTGCAGTACAGCCTGTTATTGTTCACTCGTAACGTGAGACGGCCATTATGTCTCTGAGTGTAATAACAGCACTTTTCCTTCAACTTCACACACTGATACCTTGAGTTTGAAGCCTTTCTGTTGTTTTATAAAACAAAAATAGGTTTGTAACACTGTAACCTGGTGGTAAGTTATGGTAGCATGTGCACTAATTCTTTGGCATATGAAAAAATTGTTTAAAGTGGCAGCACGGTGGCTCAGTGGTTAGCACTGTCACCTCCTGTTACAGCAAGGAGGTCGTTGGTTCGAGTCCCGGCTGGGTCAGTTGGCATTTCTGTGTGGAGTTTGTTGTGTGCTCCGTTTTCCCCCACAGTCCAAACACATGCGCTATAGGGGAGTTGATGAACTGAATTGGCCATAGTGTATGTGTGAATGAGTGTGTATGGGTGTTTCCCAGTACTGGGTTGCAGCTGGAAGGGCATCCGCTATGTAAAACATATGCTGGAATAGTTGGTGATTCATTCCGCTGTGGCAACCTCTAATAAATAAGGGACTAAACTAAAGGAAAATTAATAATTAAATTAAATAAAAAATTTTATTCTATATTTTATATATAATATTTGTAATGACAATAATAATAATACAGTAGTTTATTTAATAATTTGGGAGTGTAATAAAAATGCAAAAAGCAGTCAGTGATTTAAAACAAATTTTATTGAACATTCATTTTTGTTGTTATATTTGGTTATTATTAACCAACGTCAACGAAAACGGACAATAAAACCAACTATTTCTCATTCAGTGTTTATTAAAACTAATGAAAAAGTACATTTTAAAATTCATTTAGTCGTCAGTGATTGTAATAAACATAAACTATATTTCAATATTTATTTATTTATTTATTTTTTAAGATATTGATAAACGAAATAATAAAAATGATCTCTTTAGAATTTCATGAAAATGGCAATTATTGAAAAATAGGGAAACCCACATCAACACTGGGAGAACATGCAAACTCCACACAGAAACACCAACTGAGCCCAGCCAGGACTCAAACCAGCGACGTTCTTGCTGTGAGACCAGAGTGCTAACCACTGAGCCACCATGCTGCCAAAATATTAACAGAAATATTATATTTAAAATATATATTTATAAAATAATTACAGTTTTTTTATATTAGAGTGAGAGTGACAAAGTCTGATATTTTATGAGGGAAGGAATAAATGAATGGAATATTTATTTGAATAATAAAATAATGAAATGAAGCAGCACCGCGGTTTTCAACATTATTAAAAATCATACTGTAAATGTTTCTTGATCATCAAATCCTCATCTTACACTCTCAGAAATAAAGGTGCGTGAGCTGTCACTGGGGTGCTACCTTTTCAAAAGGTACACATTTGTACTTGAAGGGTCCATATTGGTACCTCAAAAGTGTATATTAGTACCAAGCGGCAACCTCCTGCTCTCCCTCGGGAAGCCAATACGGAAGTAACTGAAACTGCAATTCATCGAAATTCCGCTAGTCCTGGCTCCATAATAGAGCAGATTTCTATTGAGCCCACTGTGAGAATGGCCAACTTTACAGCAGAAAAAAGGTGTTTACAGCCTGGTACAAAGAACGATTTTGTTTCATATAGCTAATATTACCCTTCCTGACAACTGTGAGGGGGGTGAATTTTTTAATAACTCATCCGTTTCCTTTATATTAGGTTATATTAAGTTTGCATAATTAAGGGCGTGGCCACTTGAGTGACAGCTAGGTCTCGCTGGTCGCCGTCACTTCACCTCAGCTGATTACGGCTGATTAGCTGCTGATCTCGGCATATTCATCGTATTTTTGTGTTGTTTTATGTGACTTTACACAGTCTACTGCCTTTTGGAATTATTTCCTACAATTATCAGATGATATAGCATGCTGTGTGCACTTAATTGTGCTCACAAGCCATTCACGTTGCCTCCATTTCCCAGGTGAGTGAAATATATAATTATATACCATCTCTATGAATGTATTTGTTTTATTTAAGATCATTTATCATTTATAATGTTCTTTAGAGCTGTAATGCACTCCAGAATCTGACAGATTGGTTAGCTGTAGGCTCTAGAACAGTCATCTGAAGCGTTGTCATACAGTGTTCTGCTGGACTTCATAATTAGCCTTGCATTTACTAACACAGACTATATCTGAAGTGTTTGGAAGTCATTCGCACTTTCCTCCTGTTGAAAAACGTCATAAGCACAATGCTTATAGTGGCTCAATGTGTAATGCACTGAGCCACTAGGCATTGCGCTCATGACGTTGCTTATGAAACAGTGTTTTTAAAAGTCTAAACACTTTATTGATAAAGTGTACAACCAAGCACATGTGGTCAGAACACAAACGAGTCGCAGGTGATGAAGTATTAAGCGTTTCTCCCTTAGGAAAGCCCGTCTAAGCAGCATGCCT
>LR812538.1:61828146-61863146 GCA_903798195.1 Danio kyathit
TGCGTCACGGCCATGAGATACTTCCAGAACATTGTGACGTATCTGAGTGTGCGGCATTAATTCATGACAAAGACGTGCTTCAAACCAATCAGCGCGCTCTATTGTGTATGACGTGAAACTTCATTAATATGCATGATAGCTCCGGAGACTGTTTACCAGTGTTTACACTGTTCAGATGGCAGAGAGACGCCACGTTGTGTTGCTAAAACAAGTGAAAGAACAAGAATTTGGAGACACGGGTCGTCGGTGTTGCGTTTATTATTGTGCTTCAACGAAGGTTTTGTTTTCATTTTCCCTCTATGAGAGAGCTGCTGGACTCACGTGTGGATTACAGTGCGCGTGACAGAAATGCGTTTGTAAGGAACATTTTTACCCGAGAGCTTTTCGCATCTGGAAATGGTGAAATCCGGATTTGCCGCTCGTCTCCTTTTAATAAAAAGACACAGCTCCAGTTTGATTGTCTGTCTACAGATTTGGTAAGTGTGTGTGTGTGTGTGTGTGTGTGTGTGTGTGTGTGTGTGTGCAGTGCCCTTTGTTTAACCCAGATTGCAAAGTTAGTTCGTATGGTCAGCAGTGCTCTTTCAGTTTTTAAAGACATACCATAGTCAAAATGATTTAGTTACTAAGTTTACAGTATGTTAATATCACTGCAATATTACAGTACAATATTATAGA
This sequence comes from Danio kyathit, assembly GCA_903798195.1. NCBI lineage: Eukaryota > Metazoa > Chordata > Actinopteri > Cypriniformes > Danionidae > Danio > Danio kyathit. Next base: position 61,828,822 of record LR812538.1, read on the forward strand.
CTGAAAGATCCGCTGTAAATGCTGCTCTCCGAGTGTAAACATGTAAACACAAACTATTCCCGTCGTGCAGGATTTTCGCCGCATTTTGTGACAGGATAGTCTATACACACACGGCTTTCTGACGCTACCTACCGAGTACATAGGTTACAGAGAAATGCGGTATCAAATCAGCGTCTGTGTGTTTGTTTTGCCTGTGAAATCAGCACGTGCCCAAATGGAAACTCCCTTCTATGCAAATCCTACCCTCTTTCCCTCCCCCGACACTCCCACACTCCCAGAGCTGGACACGCCCAACTTTCCTGACTTTTTTCAAACTAGAGGTGTGAAAACACCCTGCTGAGACAGGGGGGTTTCATGGCCCTTTAATGAGTTCAGAATGTATATTTTATTAATTTTATTTTGTTTTATTAGTAATGCATTTTCACTTTTGTCTAATTATTGTTCAATGTTTTTTGCTTTTGGAATTTATAAAAAAAATCTTTTATAAAATCTTCAATCTGTTTGCTAAATTAATGGAATATGTTTTAAATACTCTAGAAGGACTCAAAGTAGTAATCACATGATGTCCCTTTTGTTAACAAATGTTTAAACATAATTTTTGAAGCTGTTAGTTGACAAAAACAGAGATTTAAAATGTCCAAATTATTCAGACAGATATTAAGTTGAAGAAATCAGGCTTCACTTTTCTATTTCATTGATTGTATTTAATAAGTAATATAATCATTGTGGGTCGGTTTGCAATGGCAATACACCACTATTTAGAGCAAGGTAGGGCCCCAAAATTATTCTGCTTGGGGCTCCCAAATGTACAGGGCTGGCCCTGCTTATACTCCATATAAAATCCAGAAACTAAGGGCGTACTCACACTATGTACCGTTGCCTTGAACCGGGCCAAAGCACGCTTGTTCCCCCTCCCGTCTCCCCCGACGACCCGCACTCACATTACATTCGAGCCTGGGCGCGCTTACGTCATCGATGATGCGCTGTTCAGTAAGCGCTCTCGCTCAGCACAGTGGAGATTTCTTTAGTTTTATCGTTTAAGTCGTTTGGTATGCGCAGTCAAATATTTCGCCGAACAGATCAGCCACTTTTGACGCTCATAAACAATCATAAAGTCCTCGTGCTGCAGGAATTAGGAGGTTTGCTGAAGGTGCAGCTGTGGTGCAGTGAGGGGTTTGCATCTTTAGTAATGTACGACGTTCATTGCGTTCATTGAACAGTACGAATGATTAATTAATCCATATGATACAGTCCCTTAAAAGTTGATCTCTTCCCAAAAAAAAAAACAGCCACCAACAGTAAATTAGGGAGAGAAAAAAACGAAAACTAATCAACCAATGCATTACAGGCTATGTTGCTTTACATGTGCAGGACTGTGATAAAAGGTAAAAAAAATCCAGTCCACAATTACTTTTTAGATCGAAAATACGTCATTTTGTATGTTTGTTTTTACCAAATCAGAGACATCATTTGTGAATTTGGCAATTAAAGAGTTAAAATCGTTTTGATCAGGACTGAGGTTGATTATCAGATTTATGCAAAAAAAATCATCTGATGCATTTTACAGCAGCTTAATTAAGTGGGTGTTTTAATCCTGAACATAACAATAGGGTAGTCAATTTGCCCAGTGTATTGTTGATTAATTTAAAGGGCCATGACACCCCCCTCTCTCAGCAGGGTGTTTTCACACCTCCAGTTTGGATAAAGTCAGGAAAGTGGGTGTGGCCAGCTCTGTTTAGGTGGGAGTGTCGGGGAGGGAAAGAGGGTAGGATTTGCAAATATGGGAGTTTCCATTTGGGCATGCGCTGAGTTTCACAGTCACTGTCTTATTCCTCTGCGTCTGTGTGTTTGTTTTGCCTGTGTTCACATGGACATCAGTAATCCAATTGTTTGCCAAATTATTAATTTGTCGATTTTAACTGCAGTTTGGCACTTTCACTTTTTACTCAGGAACATTTCCTGCATCTCCCCCCATGACAAACGAGATATTGAAAGCGAGGAACTGCTGGAGAGTGGAGTTTGAATGGAGTATTTGATATCGCACGGCGAATAGGAGAAAAATATCCTCCGCATTTCTCGGTAACGTTAACTTAGATGCACTCGGTAGGTAGTGTCAGAAATCCGTGTCTGAAAATGCAGCGAAAATCCTACACGACGGTAATAGTTTGATTGTGGTGTTTACATGTTTGCATTTGGAGAGGAGCATTTACAGCGGATCTTTCAGTCTATAATATTGCAGTGATATTAACATACTGTAAACTTAGTAACTAAATCATTTTGACTGAGGTCTGTCTTTAAAAACTGAAAGAGCACTGCTGACCACGAACTAACTTTCCTATCTGAATGAACAAACAAAGGGCACTGCTCTCACACACACTTACCAAATCTGTAGGCACAGGGCAATCAACACAAACTGGAGCCGTGTCTTTATATTAAAAGGAGACGAGCGACAAATCCGGATTTCATCATTTCCAGATGCGAAAAGCTCTCGGGTAAAAATGTTCCTTACAAACGCATTTCTGTCGCGTGTTGCGTGCACTGTAATCCACACATGAGTCCAGCAGCTCTCTCATAGCGGGGAAATGAAAACAAAACCTTCGTTGCAGCACATTAATAAACACAACACTGACGCCCCGTGTCTCCAAATTCTCGTTCTTCCACTTGTTTTGGCAGCACAACGTGGCGTCTCTCTGCCGTCTGAACACTGTAACAGGTAAAACAGTCTTGAAGCTATCATGCATATTAATAAAGTTGCGCCGCATACACAGTAGAGCGCGCTGATTGGTTTAAACCAAGTCTTTCTCATGAATTAATGCCGCACACTCAGAGACGTCACAATGCACTCGCAGGTACAGACATCCACTCTCCACGCTGGAATACACACAAGTCTCTAATCGCTGTGACGCAGCTTCAAAAATTCGTTTCAAACCGGAAGAACGAATTTGCTCAAAATAACGCAAAAACAACCAATTTTCACTTTTAAGGGAGATATATGTGTTTATAGCAGCGTGGGACACAGATAAGACTGTCAACAGCTCAACACATGTGTTCTGGTGTTTCTTGACCCTTTAAAAATGTAAAAAGCGTTTTCTCAAAACGTGTCAAAATAAGATTTCTCACCAATAATCATTCTGCTAGCTGAAACGGAGAGAAAGTAATGGCCAAGTTAAGACTTAAAATCACCCCAGAGTGGATGAAAACATCCCCAACAGTACATAAAAGTTAATTATGTATTTTGTCATTAAATAATTTCTCTTTCTGATTTACCGGGTCTGCATTGTCTCTCTTGTGTTACAATCTTGAGCCGGTTGTTACATATGGGGGCTCGTCCGGGATAATATTTTTAGCCGGTTGTAACAATCACTAATAAAATGCATTCATTTTGCACAAGAGTACATAAACTAAACTAAAAATATTAATAATAATATCACAAACTAAATGCATGTATTTTGCAGAGAGTACACTGAGACTCCCTCAGTTCTGGGAATGCTGGTGCTGAGAGGTGAATGAGTTCAGATGAAGACGCTGACGTTCACTTCTCCAGCATTTGCAGGCACACAAACACTTGAGCTATTATTATCATTTAATTGGGTTCGGGTCAGTAGGGTTATTATTTTTGAAGATTTAATGCATCCATTTAGCAGGGCTGCATTAAACTGATCAAAAGTGGCAGTAAAGACATTTATAATATACATGTATAATACTGTGTTTCAGATAAATGCTGTTCTTTCTATTCATTCTGAGAATCCTGATAACTGATATATACCACAGTTTCAACTGTAGTCTTTCCCAAGTTAGTCAATACTAGCTTTACTTTTTATTCGTTCATATTCCTTCGGCTTAGACACTTTATTTATCAGAGGTCGCCACAGGTGAATGAACCGGCAACTGTTACAGCATATGTTTTACGTAGTGCCCTTTCAGCTGCAACCCATCTCTGGGAAACACACATGCACACACGCTCATACACTACGGCCAATTTAGTATATCAATTCCCCTACAGTGCATGTCTTTGGACTGTGGGGGAAACCGGAGCACCCGGAGGAAACCCACACCAACACGAGGAGAACATGCAAACTCCACTCAGAAACGCCAACTGACCCAGCCGGGACTTAAACCATCGACCTTCTTGCTGTGAGGAGACTAACCACTGTGCCACCGTGCTGCCTCTTTTGCATATATTCATTTTTTTATTGTTTGTTTTATTCTTTTGTTTGTATCCTTGTGCAAAATAAATAAAAAACCTAACTTAATTTCATAAAAATAATGATTAATTTCATTAAAATAACTTCATTATTGTGAATCCTTCTGCAAATATTTTATTTTTTAAATGATAAATTGTGTAAATTTTTATACACATTACACATTACATTTTTTTATTTTATTTGTCTTCATTTTTTCTTTTTTCTTTTTATTTTATTTTATCATTTAAATGTTTTATTTTAATAATTTTTCTTTTTTATTTTAATAAACGTTTTAATTTTGTTATATTATTTTTCATTTAAATTCTTCTCATTTTATTCTGTGTATGTTTTACATTTATTTGTTTTTATGTTATTTTTCTTTTATTTGTTTTTCTTTTCATTTTAATTTATCATTTAAATGTTTTCTTTGATTTAGTTTTTTTTATATGTTGTTTTTATTTTCATTTCATATAATTTAGTTTTATAATTTAAATGTTTTTATATATTCATTTTTTTATAAATTGATAGATTTTTCTTTTTTCTTTTATCATGTAAATGTTTTATTTTTACATTCATTTATATTGTAATATTTTAGTTTTATTATATTTGTTAATATTTTTATTTTATCATTTAAATGTTTTTTTTTATATTTTTTCTTATGTTTTTTATGTTCATTTCATTTAATTTTATAATTTAAATGTTTTATTTTAGAAATATTTATTTTAAATTTATAATTTTTTAGTTATGTTACTTTATTATTTCTAATTTTATTTATTTTTTGTTATTTTTGTTGTTTTTTACATTTATTTGTTATATTGTATTTATTTTATTTACTTTTTAATTAATTTTATCATTTAAATGTTTTATTTTTACATTTATGTTGTTATATTATTTAAATCTTATTATATTTGTTTTTTACATTTATTTGTTATATTATTTTTATTTTATTTTAACTTTCTTTTATCATTTAAATGTTTTATTTTTATATATTTATTCTTTTTAATTTATAATTTTTATTGTTTATATTATTATATTTTATTTTCATTTTATTTTTTATTATTTATTTTTAAAATTTATTTGTTATATTTTATTTTATGTATTTTTCTTTTTTATCATTTAAGTCTTTTATTTTAAATTTATTTAATAATATTTTAATTAGATTTTGTTTTTCTTCATTTTTTATTTAATTTAATTTGATCATTTTAATATTTTATTTTATCATTTTTCCCATTTGATAATATCATGTTATTTTCATTTCATTTTCTAACATTGTATGACAGTGTGCTTTAATGCACTGATCCTCCTGATGTTGTCATGTGTATTTGTTGTTGTTTTTCTTGTGTATTGTTGTTTTTCTTTGACTCTCGGATCTTCAGAGTTATTAATCTACGGTCGGCCGGTTTACGTGACGCTCATTGCTCGACGATCCAGCAGATTCGCCGGGACACGATTCCTGAAACGCGGAGCAAACTGTGAGGTGTGTATGGGTTTGTGAGATGTGTGTGTGTTTATCTGTGTGTGTTCAGCTTGTCATTATGTCATGTTGGTTTGCTCTAAAGCTGTCGGCTGTTAAAGCTTCACAAAGCCTTTTTTTTAATCAGGGCTTCACTGCGGTGATGCTTGATTATAGTGAACATGCTTTAAAATTCATAACTGACAAATTTATACTAATTTTATAGTCCATAAAGTCTACTTATTTAATTAATAATTATCTAATAATTCATATATTGTGTAACAAGTTAGATTAGCTTGAACTTTAATATCAGTACACATGTACAAGGGAATGAAATGCAGTTCAGGTCTAACCAGCAAGTGCAGGATACTGCTGTAAGTTATGGTGATATTTACAGATGGATGTACTATCAACATTACATACAGGTTGCATTGACTATGAACAGAGATTCACAATAGATGGATATACAAACTGGTTGCTATAAATAATCAAAGGTATGCAGATAGATATGAATATAAATGTGTATGTACAGAGGGTATGTACAATTCAACATGAATTAGTGCGAACAATACTGAATGAGATCTTCCCCTGGACTTACTCAGAAGCCCTTGGATTCTGTAATTGAATGGGGAGAGAACTTTAACCTGACATTGAATGGAGCTAAGACTGTGGATAAAGTAATAAGTGCCACAAGAGAAGTGCCCTCCCTCTCCTGTTGTCTCAGGACAAGCCATTAGTAGAGCTTCCACCTTTAAATTGCTGGCTGTGCAAATATCCTCTGATCTATCATGTGTTGGCCATGTTAAGTACATGATTTCGAAGAAGCATCACAGAATACACCATCTTTGCGTAGCCAAAAAAAGTAGGTCTTCCTTGTGATGTTCTAATGCAGGGGTGTCCAAACTTGGTCCTGGAGGGTCGGTGTCCTGCTGAGTTTAGCTCCAACTTGCTTCAACACACCTGCCAGGAAGTTTCTAGTATATCTAGGAAGAGCTTGATTAACTGGTTCAGGTGTGTTTGATTAGGGTTAGAGCTAAACTCTCCAGGGCACCGGCCCTCCAGGACTGAGTTTGGACACCCCTGTATCTAATGCAAGTGTACTTGATATTTATTTGGCCAGTGCTTGAGTATGCCAGTCCAATCTGGGGGCAGACTACATAAAGGTCTCTCTGAGGAGTTCGAGACGATCCAAAAGGGATGCTGTCGTATAATAAGTGTTCAACTTTTCACCACCATACGTACTCTTACTAAAATACTCAAGGACAGTTTATCACCACTGCATTGCTTCCTGCCTAAGGCTCCAGTGTCATCCTACCTTCCTCAGCGACATAAGACATTTGCTGTACCCAGGAGTAAAACTAAACGTCATGAGCTCTCCTTTATTCCTCGTGCTCTAACATTCAGTCATTCATTCATTTTCCTTCGGCTTAGTCTCTTTATTCATCAGGGGTCGCCACAGTGGAATGAACCGCCAACTATTCCAACATATGTTTTACACAGCGGATGCCGTATCAGCTGCATCCCAGTACTGGGAAACACCCATACACGCTCATTCACACACACACACACACACGCACACTAAACTAACAGTGCTTTTTAAACTTTTTAAAAATAAATACAACAAATAAATGTATGAAAACTGTGTGTGTGTGTGTGTGTATCCCTCTACATATCGATTTGTCTAATGCTGCGTTCACACCAGACGCGGAAGAAGCGTCAAGTGCGAGTGATTTACATGTTAAGTCAATGCAAACGCGCGAATAGGCATCCTGCGGCGCGATACATGCGAATGGCACGGCACAAATGACGCGAATTGCGCGATATGCGCGTATAGCGTGGGCGCGAATTGAGCGTTTTGCGCGTTTGACGCGCTTAATGCGCAAATGGCACGAATCGCTCGAGTTCAAAAATCTGAACATCTGCGGACATTCGTGCCGCGTTAACCAATCAGGAGCTTGCTCTTGTGGGGGCATGATTGTGACGTAGCACCTGTTGTTGGTGTCCCGGGGGAAATCCTCCTGCCAACACCGACACCAGTTCATCAAACTGGGCTTGGCTCAGTCAGAAGCACCGCTGAAAGCCTCCGTCATCCAGGTTAAGTTTCTGGGGGAGTTTATGAGCTCACAGAGCTGGGTGCACCTCTGAAAGTATCTAGTGCACTCAGACACGGCTCCAAACGTATCGATGCTGTTTATCAGCCTTTATAAAGCACATAAACACAGTTATTTTATCAATAAAATCCATGTTAGCCATTTAGCAACAAAGCTACAGTCACCGGGCAGACAGAAGCCCTGCCCATGACGCAATTCCGCGTCTGTTCTGAAGTGAACTTGACGCCCGAATGAAGCGGAGTTTGACGCACGAATGAAGCGAGTAAACTGAAATGTTCACGCGTCTGTTTACTCGCGAATATCGTGATTTAGCCGCGCGTTCCGCGTCTGGTGTGAACACAGCATAAGACTTCTGAGTACATATTTACCACAGTTTTTTTGTTGCGTAGTTAGAGTAAAGTGCATTCACTGTCAACCTGTGGGAACATTTATGGTTACAATTATAAACCATAATATTGTAGCCGAAACATAAAGCAATAATGACAGACTATATATCATTTGAAAGCTTAAAATGTCTAGTTTCTATATCTGGTCAGTGTTTTCTAATAGATATTACAGAGCAGCATTTATCAATTAATGTGTTACAAAGGATATTCATCAGAGTCGTAAAGCATACATTACTTTGCTACAGCAATCCACTTGTAAAAATAGTTTTAGATGTCTTATAGAGGCTAAATTCAAATCAAATACTATCAAATTTCACATACAACTTCAGAATTTGATGTGTACTTTACAAATATTGGGAAAAGTATGAAATAATACAGTTCATATACAACAAAACTAGGGATGTTGGTATCCAAATCCGATCTTGCACGTGCGCTGTATTCTGTGTAATTTATAACCCAACAAAAGCCACGAAGCTAGCCTATTGTAAGGCACTAGAAAGTTGCCACGAAGGCCTACTATATCCTAAATGTTCTGAAGTCATTCTATAGTTTAATGGGGCACAGATTAGGGGTACAGATTAGGGCTGGGCGATATGGCAAAAAAAAAAAAATCTAGATTTTTTCATAAAGTTTGACAGATTCTCGATTTCGATTATTATTTTTTTTACTGTGTAACTATAGTCAACTTAAAACATTACAACAACATGACTGAAGTAACAATCTCTTTATAAGTAACTTGAAAAACCATCTGGTTAAGGAACATGTATTTTTAATGGCCATACATACATAAATTGGTCAACAAGGTGTAGCCTATTACATTCCTATAATAATAATAATAATTCATTTTATTTGTAAATGGCGCCTTTCTAGACACCCAAGGTCGCCTTACAATAAGTATCAACATGCTAGAACAAATTAAAACAAATAATAAAACACACATCGCGAATATAAAATAACATGATAAAAACATGATAAAAAATTGTTAAAGGAAAGCCTGCTTAAAAAGATGGGTCTCTAGATGAGATTTAAATGTGTGAAGACTATCACTGCTCCTTATATCCAGGGGAAGCGAGTTCCATAGCCGAGGAGCCATAGAGCTAAAAGATCTGTCTCCCATCGTGCTTAATCTAGTGCGAGATGGTACCAGGGAGAAAGAGTCGGCGGATCTAAGAGTGCGAGAAGGGGTGTAAATATGGAGAAGTTCGGTGAGATATTGAGGAGCAAGATTATGAAGTGCCTTGAAAGTTAGAAGTAATATTTTAAAATCAATTCGAAACTTTACCGGCAGCCAGTGAAGCTGATAAAGAAGTGGTGTGACATGCTCATGAGATGGAGTCCTAGAGATAACACGAGCTACATGGTTCTGAATCCGAATATAGACAAATTCCTGCTTGACGTTTTAGAAAATATTTGTGCGTAGCTACACCACCCAGTATAAATTAAAGATCACCGTGAACAACAAAAAACCCCACAGAAACCTGTTACATATCTATCTATATTTAAGTCTATCTTATATTTAACTGAATCCTATAACAGCCTATAGCTGAAATGTTGAAAATTGCTCAATTTATTTTTATTAAACATTTGTCAAAACGTATTGATATTTCTTTGGAGTAAAAACAATACCGACATTTAAGAATCCATATTTATTTTATTTATTCATTCATTTGACTTGTTTATTGGTGCATATATGGGTTATGATTTAATTCATAGCTACAGTATCTTGGACAGCTACTGTGCCACTCCGTAAAGCTTTCAAGCAAAAGTCCAAATTAAAGAAAGATTTGACTTTCTGCGGTGACAGCCGACATTCACAACACGCCGTAACCGTGCTTCAGGTGGTGCGCAGGTATAAAATACTAAACCAGACGTCTGGGCTTTGAATTAGGTGCAATTATTTCCTCGTTGTTCAAAGAGTCTGCAAGTTTGTGTTTCATGGATATATGTTGTTGTTGATTTGATGCGCAGCAGGAAAAAAAGGCTTTCAGCTGTGCATGTAGTCGCTGGTAAAGTTCTCACCCAGATCAGAGCGATCTGTGCTACCGAATACAGCGCAGCATGCAATAAACTCACGCTCAGTCAGGCGAAGTAAAGGTCTCATTGCCTATATGTCAATCAAATGAATTAAGCTCTAGCCACGAATAAAACTTTTAGCCTATTTTATTATTTTGTGTAATGTATATAGTGTCAACTGGCGCTCTAGGCGAACGCCCTCAACCCGAAAGTGAAATAGAAACTTACCGGTTTGCGGATGAAAGAGGACCGGGAGGGGGTGGGTGTCGCGGATGAAAGTGAGGACCGGTGGGTTCTTGCTCACTATTCTGCCTAGGTCGCCTCTATGGATGCGCCGGCCCTGAGTGTTAAGCTTGATTTATACTTTCGCCTGGCGCCGCATCGCGTACCTCCGCTGACTGCGCGCGCACCTCGCGACAATGGTTGGACAATGAGCTGTTGTAGCTCATCAACAGAGCCGCGACACAGAGACGTCAACACACAGAATCTGTCAGCACAATTCAGCACGGTTGTCTAACAGTTTAGAACGGTTTGGCACGATACTGGAAAAGCTGCTTTGATATTTTTATTAAAAAAAATCGCGATTCCTCGATTTTATAAAAAAATAAATCGTCTTAAAACGTAAATTGGATTAATCGAAAAAATCGTCCAGCCCTAGTACAGATGAACATTCAAGTGGTTAAATTCATGTTGACTTCAGCAATTCCCGCCGATGCGCCTGTCAATCATTCTCCAAGCATTCACAACTCAAACTGCGTGTCGCGTTCATGACAACTCGAAACACTTTCTCCAAGACTATTTGTTCCTGTTAATATAAGTAATCTGGGAGAAATGCATTTAGTTTTGCATTACATGGGTTCGTTTTGACCTGCAACAATAAGGAGTTCATTGCTGTTTCTAAGTCATGTTGCGCTGTGTCTGTTAGATCAGCAGATCGCGTTCACAACACTGGGGTAGAGAGGGGTATTACCTGCTCTTCACACACAAAGTAGGCCTACCTGAAACTTTAAATGAGAAAAGACTCAATAATACATTGGACAGATCCTCAACGCACTGATTTCTCCCCTTTGTGCTGCTGTTTTAGAAGTGTCTGTATACCGCAGGGCTGCGCGCTGTGTCTCAGTGATGCAAGCGCTTCATTCAGGCACTGGCTATGCAGGCGCAACATGCGCCGCTCTGTAAGATTATTCTTATAATAAGTTTCTGTTCTCTCATCCTTACGACTGAGTTTATTCTTCCGAGGTGAATACTTTAAGTGCTGCGAATAGTTAGTAAAGCTTGGCTCATTGTGGTTTAAGTAGTTGATTAAAATATTAAAAGTGAAACTGAGGCCCGGCGCATATGAATTGTCATTAACAGAAAATGATTTAGCCTAATATAGGCTACTCTGAAACTGTGAATATTTCACTGTCATTTTATTTATATTAATATTTTATTTGACAGACCAGTTTGTCAGATTGTGCACTGAAGCATATAAGCGGACCTTGTTTTGAACTTCACCTCAAATATTCTTGTTTATTTTGTAGATAACTGACCAACAAAAAATACATTAAAATAACCAACAAATTTCACCAACGAAATTAGTTTCAAAAAGATAAAAAAATAATTTTTCAGACATGCTTTCAGTTTCTCGCGGCGAGTTCAGGCGAGGGGGTGTTTATTAAGTAAAACTGACCTCAGACGGTTTAGTTTAGTATGCTTCAAACCTGCAGAAAAATATCAGGCTTTGCTAAAAGGCCGATTATTTTACCAACGATTAAGCCTGGTTTATACTTCTGCGTCAAGTGATCGACGTGACCCACGGCGCAAGCCTCGCGCGTAGCCGTGCATTTATACTTCTGCGCGCTGTTTCTGTTTCTCTGCAATACACTTACGAAATGCTTGCTGGGAGTAGGTGCTTATGTTCCTCTGTGTCGAGTTTCTTGCTGGTGTTTTGTTTTTCTGAACACTTTCTTAATGTACAAGTGGCTCAAATTCGCTCTTTTTGAGGCGGGAACCGGCGGACGTGCAACAACTTTAATCATGAGGTAAACACAAAACAACAGTCTCCATCCGGAGCTCCTTCACGGGACTCCACACTTGTGAACACTTACTGCATCGTGTGCGCAGCTCTCACCTCCGCCCACACTCGTCAGCGCTACCAAAGCCGACCAATCACAGAGCTTGCGCTTGATGCAGAAGTATAAATCAGCCTTTAGGGTCAATAGTGTTGGACTATTACAGATTTCAAAGAAAAATCTGAATATTAAAAAGGAAATAAGCTGGACCACATCAGATCAATGTCATAATTAACGCTCAAATAATGTAGCCTAGTTTACAGCAAGCATGATGTTTTAAGTTCGATTGAGCTGTCTGTCATGTACAGTAGGCCTATAGCTCTGTTATTTTTACTGACGAAGGTATATTATTTGAGTTTATCACCAGAGCTATAGAAACTGTATTATGTTAATTTAAAAAAAATAATAAAAAAAACGGCACAGAATCGGGATTGGATCAGTATCGGTCAATGCTCAGAATTTTGGTATCGAGATCGGATCGGTTCCAAAAAATGCTATCGGTGAATCCCTAATCAAAACTGATACGGTCCGTGGGAGTTTGTATTTTGTATTTCGTTCTCCCTCTCTGTTTTTTGCTTGTCTCCCCTCGCTCTCTCTCTCCTTGCCTGTCATTCGCTCTTTGTCTCGCCCTATCACCTTTTGTTCCGCTATTTTTTTCTTTCCCAGGTACCCGCTGATTGGATCCCGAGCCTGTCACTCCTTATTAGGGCGTTTCCTCGTGGACCAATCGGGCTCCGTTCCGCGGACTTTAAATTTGACCGCCACGCCTTGTTTGACAGAGTGCTGTGTGTGTGTGTTGGTTTGTGTTGTGTCCGCTCGTTTATGATTATGTTTTGTTTTGTTCCGTGTCTCTGAATTGTTTTACATCAATGTGATTTGATTCGATCTGGTTAAAGAGTATCATTCCTTTTTGGGGAAAAAGGAATAGGTTACTAAGTCGCGCGACATACATTTTTGCCCGTAGGTATTCATATTGTTCAGAAACACTAGGTAAGTGGGTGAGCGCCGCATTTTGTATTTTGGTTTATTATTTTAGGGAGTTTATGTTATTGGCGTCGCACACGCTGAAGATTTCGGTTTATTTTTCATATTTTGATTTCCATGAGTAAGTTTAGAGGGGATCTTGTGTTCTAGTTTAGGTGGTTTTTGGTTTTGTTCAGTTCTTTGCTTTGGCGCCACTCTAGTTCCTTTTTCCCCTAAAAACTTTTGGATTGATTTATAATAATTCTGTTTATTAGTTTTTTTATATATATATATATATACATTGTACATAGCTCACACATGCCTCTCTTTTTGTTGGCTATATCTCTTTTCCTCATAGAGGAATAAACGAATTAATTGTAACCTCGTCTCCTTGTGTATTTTCCATCCATCCACTCTAGTAATGGTTTAATATTATAAATGTTGCGTTTATTCTCCCTAGACAACTTAATAAATCGTAACAAAAACATAGGAGGCGCTCTTGTATGGTCACTAATGCAAACTGAATGTCACCCGGTGGTGATGTCTGGTACTGCAGCCAAACTAAAGCTCATTTTTTCAGATATCAACTTCAAATTTGGAATATAATTTAGTTCAGATGCTTTGATTTTCGGTCACTTTTAGGCCTAAACAGGTTTGAGTCGTTCTGAGACCTACTTTATATCGTTTCTTAATCAGGCAGTGAAGATTATTGCTTTTTAAAGAAACCAGATCAGTGGTGAATTTATAATGGTATGACAGTTCACAGGAAGCATTTGAGATGGCTTTACTGAAAATGAGAAGTCCTTCAGCATTTGCTTTGAGCTGTATATGCGTGTGTGTGTGTTTTCAGGGTGATGTGGCGAATGAGGTGGAGACGGAGCAGATCATCCACGACGCCTCCGTCATGTCTCTGAGCACCGGCAGTTTCTCCTCCTGTGTTCAGGTTCGGGGTTCGGTTCCTCTACACTGGTCCCAGGACATCTCCACCATGATGCCCAAACCACCCATACGCTGTAAGAGATGCACGTTTATAGACACATTGCACGTCTGCACATGCTCACCCACTGGACACTCTTGGTCGTGTGTGTCAGATACATTTAATGCCACAATTACCTTTCTCATAACTCTTAATATTTTGTCTCAATAATATCTGACCTCATTCTTCGTTTTACTGTTGAAAAGTGTTTACATATACTTTATTTACATATGTTTATTTATATTTTACTTTTGATCTTGTCTAACAAACTTCTTGGGAAGACTTGATTATAATCGTAATTATAAATGTGTAAACTTCAAATAATAAGAAGAATAAAATATCAATATTTCAGTTTAGGGGCGTCACGGTGGCTCAGTGGTTATCACTGTGGCCTCACAGCAAGAAGGTTGCTGGTTCGAGTCCAGGCTGGGTCAGTTGGCATTTCTGTGTGGAGTTTGCATGTTCTCCCCCACAGTCCAAACACATGCGCTATAGGGAAATTGATTAACTAAATTGGCCGTAGTATATAAGTGTGTGACTGAGTGTGTATGGGTGTTTCCCAGTGCTGGGTTGCAGCAGGAAGGGCATCAGCTTTGTAAAGAAAATATGCTGGAATACTTGATGGTTCATTCCGCTGTGGCGACCCCTGATTTATAAGGGACTAAGCCGAAAGAAAACGAATGATTGAATGAATAATTTAGTCCACAATTGCACACACAAATAAATAGCAAACAGCACGTCGCTCTCAATCTGAAATCCGTTTCACTGCAACCATTTTTTTTCTCCCGCAAATGATGTCAAAAATAACCGACGGATGTGTCCCGAAGCTCATCGTTATGATAAATTACATGTGATTTTCTTCATTTCCAGACTCGCCGTCTTCCGTGCTTTCTAATTCGTTACGCAATTTACCTGATGCAATGTCCTTGTGTCAGAAGAAAATGAGGATTTGTGAAGAATGTTGTGTGTAATTAGGTCAGCTCAAACTGGTTTAAAACTGCACTCGCACAAAGGTAACACACATATCGATTTGCTGCGAAACAAAAAAAGGTGTTGCACAAGGCTCCGGTCTGGGTCCGCTGTCATTGATTGTGTACAATGCTCGGAGATGATGATGAGGCACAGTTTTTCTCTTTCAGCATCTCTGCTAGCTTTGTCTGACCCGCTGAAGGACTTTTCAGATCACCAATGTTTGATTACGCCACTTTGAATGTGCTTTGTGTGGCGTTAATAAATAAAAGGGAGGTTTTTTTGTGCGTGCGAGAGAGCCTGGTTCTCATAACCTACTTGCTGAAGTGTTTTGATGTTTGTAACTGGACATTTAGTCTCTGGCAGACTTATGACCCACATAGAGTTGAATATTGGTTGGTCTTCACTGGTTTAGTACGGAAACACAGGTAGGCCTGTCACAATAATCAAGATCGACTTATTGCACAACACATGGACATGACCTCAATCATTTTTGGTGATGCAGTATACACTCACCGGCCACTTTATTAGGTACACCTGTCCAACTGCTCGTTAATGCAAAATTCTAATCAGCCAATTACATGGCAGCAACTCAATGCATTTAGACATGTAGACATGGGCTGTTTTTCAATTCCAAGAATGCAGAGAACGAACTTGCGGTCTTGCCAGGTGTCCTCGGGAGAACGAACTCAGGAGACCGCAAGAACAGAGAAGGCGTCCTGTGAGAAATGAGATGCTGCGTTCTTCCTGATGGTCACGTGACCTTCACGCATTTTAAATGGAAAATTATTTAAACATTACAACTTTTATACAACGATTTATTGTTGTTCCCCTTTTCAAAACATGTACTATGCATAAAAACATTATAAATATACGTTGCACAATATAAATAAAACGGATTTAAATATGAATTTCAGCAAATAAAAACCCTTGACCATTTCATTTAGGGAAACTCCTGAGGTAAAACAGTGATCTCTCTGAACTTTAATAATAAATCTAAATAAAATGCTGCGCTTCCCATCTCCAGTCGCAATGACTTCTGGGACTTCTAGAGCGAGATCTGTGCTCAAGTCTGCGTCGGTGCGTCCTCGATATCAAGAACACATCCCGGAAGTTTCACGCGTCCTCTGTTCTTGCGGTCTTGAGTATTGGAACTGAACTTTGGCAGCTGATGATGACGTTGCCATGGTCAAGCCGATCTGCTGCAGTTCAAACCGAGCATCAAAACCCCACACGTGGGCAAACCTACACTTGTGTTTATTAAAACTAATATAAATCTGCAGATAATAAATAATACTGCTAATAATAATAACATTATACTGATGCAGATTGTCATGAATAAACTGAAAAATCCCCCCGAGGTGAAGAAGGCATGGAGGCAGTGGTGTTTATATTGATGTAGAAAATAATCATTTCTGTATCTTTATAATCCTTTAATTGTTTTCATCTGTAAAGATATTTGTGTGTTGCTGTTCATCCTGTGTGTATTCAGCAGTGTGTAAGTGTTTGGACCTGCATAGGCACATAACTAACGCGCTCTGCGCTGGACTATACAGCAGCTTTTAGTTGGTCAATGGTGCGGTCTATTTTAGTTCCTCAAAATAGCAACACACCAACAATACGCCTTAACACACCTCCTTTATAGACCAGCACACCCATGAGTCCACAAATGGATTTGCTATTTAATCAACGTGGCACAAAACATGAACATTACCGTTGCGCTGGTCTGAAAATAGCAACAAATCACGCCAAACACATCTTGCACCTTATTGCACCGGGGTGTATGATAGGCCCCTCTGTCTTCAATGGGTGGAAAAGTTGCTGTTTTTTTACCCAGACATTAAAAAAGAGCATATTTTAGAGCAGTAATCACAATACCATGATATGTTTACTCATTGTAATCATAACATCACTATATCTCATACAAGCCCGTGCCTAGTCATATCGCCCATCACTACTTCAATCTGGTCACCATTATGTATGTTTCTCTAATGTGATGTTTTTCTGTGTGTTTTTCTGTCAGTGGACCAGGCTGACCCATTTGCTCACGTCGCTGCTCTACACTTTGACCAGATGATGCAGAGGTTTGGGTCTCCAATCATCATCCTCAACCTGGTCAAGGTGAGGTTCACAGAGTCAGAAACGCATCCAGCTGACTTTATTGCACCACAGAAAGAGGAGCCATCAGTGCTGTTGGTCACACTGCTAAAATGCTAAACTTGGAGTTTTTGTCTTGGTTTTAGCCCAAATATCTCAAAATGTTTAAATCAAAAAATAAATAAATAAACATATTTTGTTTTCAGATATAACATGCCAACTATGAATATTTATAAGAATGTAAATATACATCATATATTATTTTGCTTTAAATGTATTATATTGCCTGATGTTTTGTGAATGTCAATTCAATGCTAATTTATTCAATTTTAACTCCTTGTCTTTTAAGGAAGTCTCTGATTTTTTTTTTATAAATGCTGCAATATTGTGGAGTAATTATAATTTGAAATGACTTTTCTCTATGAGTATGTTATAAAATGTTATCCTAAGGATCATTACATCCTTCAGAAATCATTATGGGGAAAAAAATTGAATTTTTTTTTTTTTGCATATTTGTGATCTTTGTTCGGATTCATCAGATCTGTTTTCGCTGCCAAAATACACCAAAACAGTCATTATTTCATCAAAAACAGGGCTCAAAATAAACCTTTTTTTTTTTTTTTTGGTAGCACGGGTGCTCCTAACTTACAAAATGTAGGCGCACCAGACAAAATTTAGTCCCACCCACCAAAAACTATGAGCACAGTTACTACACGCTTTATATTAACAGATTTATTGCATTTCAAATCAACTCTAATCAAAACTAACTAATAAACAAAAATCTGCATGCGCTCTCCAGCCTTGCACGCACTGCTTGACGTGAATGAGATGAACTGAATTAATAATAACTGTGCTGTTCTCTTGGGTGCTGTCTGATACTGCACAGATGATATTGACATATAACTTATTATTTGCATGCGTCATCTTAATAGCAATAGCGGTCTTTTCATGAGCTGCAATATTAGTTTCATCTCAGTGAATGCATGCTGTTTAGCGATGGTGAACGCGGTGTCAGTCGCACGATCATGACGATTAAATGGATTAAATAATGTTAGAATATCTCGTGCTTAAAATGTGTAGATTCAGTGGCAAACACTGTTACCTGAAAACTCCGTCTCACCGGCTTTACGGTGAATGCTTTAGTCATTTTCATAGCAGACTTTAAACACTGGAAGTCTTTTATCCACTCTTGGAAAAGTGTAAATGCTGGATTAACATTCATTACATGATCACTGATCAGATGTGCGTTATTAGTAACTTTAGGTGGTTTCTAAAGCTAAATCTGCCAGTGTTGTTTTCATTCTCTCGTATTCAGACCTTTACATTTTCACAGCTGTAGCTCCCTGTCGTCGAAACTAAGTGATTGACAGCTGATATTAACCAATCCAACCGCGTTCTGTTCTAGTGCAGTGGGCCAATAAGAAGAGCACAAAGGCGGGGCAAGCATTGCGGGCTTTGTATCCAATGCTTTTTAATGCGCTCACCTAACCCCACCCCTAGCCCTACCCGTCACAGTGACTGGGGCCCCAAGTGCAATGAACCAGCTTTGGGGGGGCCCAGCTTCCCAAAGGTTGAGAACCCCAGATATAAGTGATCAAGAACTAATTCTATAACCCATGTTCAATTTAAAAGGTATAAAGGTCATGCATTTAATTTTTAGGATACATATATTATACTTTAATGCACTTGAAATTAAAATCTAATGTAACATTAAAATTTTTTATGCAATTTAATGCATCCATACTGATAAAAAAGTAACAATTTATTAAAACAAACCCTTCCAGCCTCTAATGCACATACTATAAATACCTGTCTAAGTGCACACACGTAGAAGCACACACACACAAACATGTATTCACACACATTCACAGGGATGTTTTTGGGTAAAAGCTCCTGTCCAAATCTCCCTTCTCACTCACGTTGACCATCACGCGGTACGACAGAACAAAGACACGAATCACCAGTCCGCTTTAAACCAAAACACACACACACACGCAAGCCATGTGATGTCTGTGTGAACACCAGCTGCCAAAAACAGATCTGTACACGCAGAATTAAACCCAAACTTGCACCTGACAGCTTTACAACACATGTGCAAGCGTGTTTGCGGCTTTGTTTTAGTGTGTGTGTGTGTGTCCATCCACATAAAAGCGTGACAAAAGATCCCTAATGACCCAAATGAAGCACATTACATGCTAAGAATGCAGCGCAATTAACTCCACACACTCATTTAGCGCGCTGGACCATGTGGTCATCACACGTGTGCGCTCATACACACACACTGTGCATGTGTGTTGACCTCCAGCACAAACTCTCTGTGTGTGTCTGTTTCATTGGCCTCCAATAGAGTTAGTGTGTGTGTTATTGTTGGCCGCAGGAGGACTCAAATAACTAGACAATGATTTCTAAGAAAACTCGCTCAAAAGCACGTGCAAAAAGTGGCGGATTGATCACGTGTGTGTGTGTGTGTGTGTGTTGGAGATTGTCTTGGTGGATTAGTCATGATTCCCTTTAGAGGAGTATGTTTGAGTCAGAGGTTTGCTCAGCATGTGCTTCACTGCACATCTGATGTCCTCCAGAAATGATAAATACTGTGGCTTTAGTTTCTGATTCATCATTTAACCCTTTATCCACCAAATAACCATAAACAGTACTGAGCAAAAATGTCCTAAGCACTGGACCCGCTTAGACATTTGCACAATATACACTCACAGGCCACTTTATTAGGTACACCTGTCCAACTGCTCATTAACGTAAATTTCTAATCAGCCAATCACATGGCAGCAGCTCAATGCATTTATGCATGTAGACATGGTCAAGACGATCTGCTGCAGTTCAAATCGAGCATCAGAATAGGGAAGAAAGGGGATTTAAGTGACTTTGAACGTGGCATGGTTGTTGGTCCCAGACGGGCTGCTCTGAGTATTTCAGAAACTGCTGATCTACTGGGATTTTCACGCACAACCATCTCTAGGGTTTACAGAGAATGGTCTGAAAAAGAGGAAATATCCAGTGAGCGGCAGTTCTGTGGGCGCAAATGCCTTGTTGATGTCAGAGGAGAATGGCCAGACTGGTTCCAGCTGATAGAAAGGCAACAGTAACTCAAATAAGCACTCGTTACAACCGAGGTCTGCAGAAGAGCATCTCTGAACACACAACACGTCCAACCTTGAGGCGGATGGGCTACAGCAGCAGAAGACCACACCGGGTGTCACTCCTGTCAGCTAAGAACAGGAAACTGAGGCTACAATTCACACAGGCTCACCAAAACTGGACAATAGAAGATTGGAGAAACGTTGCCTGGTCTGATGAGTCTCCATTTCTGCTGCCACATTCGGATGGTCGGGTCAGAATTTGGCATCAACAACATGAAAGCATGGATCCATCCTGCCTTGTATCAGCGGTTCAGGCTGGTGGTGGTGGTGTAATGGTGTGGGGGAGATTTTCTTGGCACACTTTGGGTCCATTAGTACCAATTGAGCATTGTGTCAACGCCACAGCCTACCTGAGTATTGTTGCTGACCATGTCCATCCCTTTATGACCACAGTGTCTCCATTTTCTGATGGCTACTTCCAGCAGGATAACGCACCATGTCATAAAGCGTGAATCATCTCAGACTGGTTTCTTGAACATGACAATGAGTTCACTGTACTCAAATGGCCTCCACAGTCAGCAGAGCTCAATCCAATAGAGCACCTTTGGGATGTGGTGGAACAGGAGATTGGCATCATGGATGTGCAGCCGACAAATCTGCAGCAACTGTGTGATGCTATCATGTCAATATGGAGCAAAATCTCTGAGGAATATTTCCAGTATCTTGTTGAATCTCTGACACGAAGGATTAAGACAGTTCTGAAAGCAAAAGTGGTCCAACCCGGTAGTAACTAATAAGGTGTACCTAATAAAGTGGCCAGTGAGTGTATTATCAACCAGTCTCTTCATTAAAAACAACAACAGCACAGCATATCTTCTTCAAGCTGAAGTCTGTTTAATGTGTCTTCCCTTGTTTTGTTCTATAATGCTATGTAACATCAGGCTTCTTTTAGCACTTTACAGTGTCTTATCTTTCTTTTTCGGTCCAGGCGATCTCATGCAGCCTCTATAATATTCAGGTCTGGACTCTGTGGAGGCCATTTCATGACTGTCTGTGGTTCATCAGCTGTTCTCTTTCTCCAAATAGGATTTTGCTGTAATTAGCAGATCATTGTCATGCTGAAAATGAAAACTATCACCACTGAAGTCCTTTTCTGAAGGAAAACATAAAAGATTAATTTCTAATAACTGATTTCTTTTCTCTTTGTCATGATGACAGCACATAATATTAGACTAGATATTCTTCAAGACACTAGTATTCAGCTTAAAGTGACATTTAAAGGCTTCACGGTTAATTAGGGTAAAGTTAGGGTAATTAGGCAAGTCATTGTATAAACAGTGGTTTGTTCTGGAGACAATCCAAAACTAATATTGCTTAAGGGGGTTAATAATATTGACCTTAAAATGGCTTTAAAACAATTAAAAACTGCTTTTATTCTAGCCAAAATAAAACAAATAAGACTTTCTCCAGAAGAAAAAATATTATAGGAAATACTGTGAAAAATTCCTGAATCTGTTCAACATCATTTGGGAAATATTGCACAGGAGGGCGAATAATTCTGACTTCAACTGTATTTGTTTAATTTGGGAATTTAAACAACATTTTGACAATTATGTTCTAGTTATAAGTACATGCAGTAAATGTTGTTTTGGTGTTTGGTCAGAAACGAGAGAAGAGGAAGCATGAGAAGATCTTGAGCGAGGAGCTTTATCGAGCGATCACAAACCTGAACCAGTTCCTCCCGCCGGAGCACAACATCGAGTACATCGCCTGGGACATGGCCAGATACACCAAGAGGTGCGCAATGCTGTATTATTACTTGAGGAAACATTTGCTTTTACTTTAACAAATACGTGTAAAATTATCTGGTTGTTGTGAGTCAATGGTTAACTCACTGATTCAAGTGATGCGCTTATAGTAAGTCTATAGGTGCGTTCGACTTGAACGACGGCTGCAGCCGGTGATCAACGAGATTAGCCAAGCGCAGGCGGGGGCGGAGTTGAAAATGGAGCCATAAAGCCGTACAATTCGGGGCTCAAAATTGCAGCAGCCATGACCGATCACATGGCATGATCATTTATTTATTTATTGCAACAACAAACGATTTACAGTACAAATAAAACTGAATACAGTCTCTACAAACTATAGTTTATTATTAAACAGTAAGGGAATTATGAATTCAATTTAAGTAGCCTATATAACAAACACATGAGAAATAAGGGGAAAACGAGAGGGCACAGGAGATAAATATCCACAAATAGGCCTATTAAACACAAAACAATAAGCACACATTCTAGGAGTTTAAACATCAGTCTTTAGGCCACTAGATGTTGAATGGTGTGTCAATACTGTTCCTGTTCTTGTTTGAATATGCTAAAAAGGGGTTTACATTTATAAATATACAGGGAGTGCAGAATTATTAGGCAAGTTGTATTTTTGAGGATTAATTTTATTATTGAACAACAACCATGTTCTCAATGAACCCAAAAAACTCATTAATATCAAAGCTGAATATTTCTGGAAGTAGTTTTTAGTTTGTTTTTAGTTTGAGCTATTTTAGGAGGATATCTGTGTGTGCAGGTGACTATTACTGTGCAGAATTATTAGGCAACTTAACAAAACACAAATATATCCCCATTTCAATGATTTATTTTCACCAGTGAAACCAATATAACATCTCAACATTCACAAATATACATTTCTGACATTCAAAAACAAAACAAAAACAAATCAGTGACCAATATAGCCACCTTTCTTTGCAAGGACACTCAAAAGCCTGCCATCCATGGATTCTGTCAGTGTTTTGATCTGTTCACCATCAACATTGCGTGCAGCAGCAACCACAGCCTCCCAGACACTGTTCAGAGAGGTGGACTGTTTTCCCTCCTTGTAAATCTCACATTTGATGATGGACCACAGGTTCTCTATGGGGTTCAGCTCAGGTGAACAAGGAGGCCATGTCATTAGTTTTTCTTCTTTTAGACCTTTTCTTGCCAGCCACGCTGTGGAGTACTTGGACGCGTGTGATGGAGCATTGTCCTGCATGAAAATCATGTTTTTCTTGAAGGATGCAGACTTCTTCCTGTACCACTGCTTGAAGGTGTCTTCCAGAAACTGGCAGTAGGACTGGGAGTTGAGCTTGACTCCATCCTCAACCCGAAAAGGCCCACAAGCTCATCTTTGATGATACCAGCCCAAACCAGTACTCCACCTCCACCTCGCTGGCGTCTGAGACGGACTGGAGCTCTCTGCCCTTTACCGATCCAGCCACGGGCCCATCAAGACTCACTCTCATTTCATCAGTCCATAAAACCTTAGAAAAATCAGTCTTGAGATATTTCTTGGCCCAGTCTTGACGTTTCAGCTTGTGTGTCTTGTTCAGTGGTGGTGGTTTTTCAGCCTTTCTTACCTTGGCCATGTCTCTGAGTATTGCACACCTTGTGCTTTTGGGCACTCCAGTGATGTTGCAGCTCTGAAATATGGCAAAACTGGTGGCAAGTGGCATCTTGGCAGCTGCACGCTTGACTTTTCTCAGTTCATGGTTCAGTTCTCAGTTTATTTTGCGCCTTGGTTTTTCCACATGCTTCTTGTGACCCTGTTGACTATTTTGAATAAAACACTTGATTGTTGGATGATCACGCTTCAGAAGCTTGGCAATTTTAAGAGTGCTGCATCCCTCTGCAAGATATCTCACTATTTTTGACTTTTCGGAGCCTGTCAAGTCCTTCTTTTGACCCATTTTGCCAAAGGAAAGGAAGTTGCCTAATAATTATGCACACCTGATATAGGGTGTTGATGTCATTAGACCACACCCCTTCTCATTACAGAGATGCACATCACCTAATATGCTTAATTGGTAGTAGGCTTTCGAGCCTATTCAGCTTGGAGTAAGACAACATGCATAAAGAGGATGATGTGCTCAAAATACTCATTTGCATTAATAATTCTGCACTCCCTGTATATTAGTGTAAAACCCAAAGGTGTTTTGATTAAGTCTTCTGATCAAGGGTCAGTACTTGGTCCACTTCTTTTTAGTATTTATATGTTGCCTCTTGGTCAAATCCTGCAAAAATTTAGGATTAGATATCATTGCTATGCCGATGACACACAGATCTATATTAACACTTCTCCCAATTCATCGGCATCAATGTCATCGCTTAACGCTTGCTTAATTGAAATTAAAGCTTGGATACAACATAATTATCTTAAGCTGAATAGTTCAAAAAACGAGATTTTACTGATTGGCACTCCTTCTAACATCAAGAGGTGTAGTGAATTTGAGATGGGTCAGTCTTATCATCATCTCCGCAGGTGCGTAATCTTGGTGTTCTCCTGGACTCTCAGCTTAGTCTGAAGCCTCATTTTAAACAATTAACTAAAACAGCCTTTTATCATCTTAGAAATATAGCCCGCTTACGTCCTTTCCTCTCAAGGCCGGACGCTGAAAGACTTTTCCATGCTTTTATCATGTCTCGTTTGGATTTTTCTCTGTTCGGAGGGTTACCAGCTAATTCTCTCAAGATTCTTCAATACATCCAAAATTCTGCAGCACGTGTGCTGACACATACATCATCACGGTCTCACATCACTCCTGTACTCCAACAGCTTCACTGGCTGCCCGTCAAGTCTCGGATTGATTTTAAGACATTGATTTTAACATATAAAGTGGTTCATGGTTCTGCTCCAGGTTACATTTGTGACTTGATATCCATTTCCTCTGCCTCTCGCTGTCTATGCTCTGCATCGTGTCCTACGCTGTTTCAGCCTCGTTGTAATCTCAGCACCATGGGAGGTAGGGCGTTCTCTTTCCGTGCACCCAAACTGTGGAATGCTCTCCCCACAAACAAGCTACTTAAAACTCATCTTTTTAGGACTGTTTTTAATTTGTGATATCTCTTTTTTTTCTTACTGGGTTTTTTGTATATTTTATTGTTTTACTGTGCTTTGTTGTTTTTACTTTCTTGTAAGCGCTTTGGGTTTTAGAAAAGCGCGTTATAAATAAAATGTATTATTATTATTATTATTATTATTAATATTATTATTATTATTATTATTATTATTTTTATTATTAAACAATGATTAAGATTATTTTGGATAATGAAAGCATTTTCAAAAAAGCACCTTAATCCAAAAAGATTGAACAAAAGGAACAAAATAAATGAGCTACACTTAGTAGAAATTTCCCAGAAAGAGCAGGTACATCAATGTCACTTTTAACATTTCTGCATAAACGGCTTAACAGGAAATAAAATATTTTATAATCATATATTTTAATGTTTAATAAAATATTTTTGTAACTTAATTTAAGAAATCTTTATAGGGGTGTCAGGATCAATGATGATTATTTTATGTGTAAGACTTAGAGTTAATATTTAGGTTATTTACTAAAATATATCATTTAAATCGTTTATGGAGCTGAATGCAGTAAATAGTCTGTATAAAAAGACTGAATAAACCTGTGCAATCTAGCCTTTATAAACAAGTTATTTAACAAAAGATGATATTGCAGTAAAATGTGTAGTCTTTTAATAAGCATGATGTGTACAAGATAGAGAGGGTATGAAGAGTTGATTGTTCGTTTTGAAATTTGTAAGACAGAAGTTGTCCAATAATAAACTGAAACACATGTGGTTGTTGTCATGCGGTGAACTCGGCCAATCGTGTAATATTGGTGGCGTCATCGCAGCTCCAGCAGTCGCTCTTCAGATGCTGCACCGGCTGAGTCTGCCGTCTGATCTCGGACACTGTCGCGGTACTTTGACGCCACGTGGCGTCCATGCAGCATCAATCCGGACAATATTTCTAACCGGCATGTACCGCTGCATGAAGTCGAGCGCACCTATTGTTGTTTTAGGTGTCGGAAAAGTGTCATTTAGGTATTGAAAAAGCATCATTTAGGTATCGAAAGAGTATCAATTAGGTGTAGATAATGTGATATTGAAGCATCGTAAAAGTATCATTTAGGTATCGGAAAAGTATCATTTAGGTATCGGAAAAGTGTCATTTAGGTATTGAAAAAGTATCATTTAGGTATCGAAGGAGTATCAATTAATTATAGATAATGTGATATTTAAGTATCGAAAAAGTATCATTTGGGTATCAGAAAAAGTATCATTTAGGTATCGAAAGTGTATCATTTAAGTATCGATAATATGTCTTAGGTATCTAAAGAGTATCAATTAGGTATCTATAATGTGACATTTAGGTATCAGAAAAAATATCATTTAGGTATCGAAAAAGTATCAGTTAGGTATCGAAAGAGTATCAATTAGGTATAGATAATGTGACATTTAAGTGTCAGTAAAAGTATCATTTAGGTATAAGAAATGTATCATTTAGGTATTGGAAAAGTGTCATTTAGGTATAAGAAATGTATCATTTAGGTATTGGAAAAGTGTCATTTAGGTATTGAAAAAGTATCATTTAGGTATCGAAAGAGTATCAATTAGGTATAGATAATGTGATATTTAAGTATCGAAAAAGTATCATTTAGGTGTCAGAAAAAGTATCATTTAGGTATCAAAAGTGTATCATTTAAGTATCGATAATGTGTCTTGGGTATCTAAAGAGTATCAATTAGGTATCTATAATGTGACATTTAGGTATCGGAAAAGTATCATTTAGGTATCGGAAAAGTATCATTTAGGTATCGAAAGTGTATCATTTAAGTATTGATAATGTGTCTTAGGTATCTAAAGAGTATCAATTAGGTATCTATAATGTGACATTTAGGTATCAGTAAAAGTATCATTTAGGTATCAGAAAAAGTATCATTTAGGTATTAGTAAAAGTATCATTTAGGTATCAGAAATGTATCATTTAGGTATTGGAAAAATGTCATTTAGGTATCAGAAAAAGTATCATTTAGGTATCGAAAGTGTATCATTTAAGTATCGATAATGTGTCTTTTAGGTATCTAAAGAGTATCAATTAGGTATCTATAATGTGACATTTAGGTATCGGAAAAGTATCATTTAGGTATCAGAAATGTATCATTTAGGTATCGAAAGAGTATGCCGTCATCGCAGCTCCAGCAGTCGCTCTTCAGATGCTGCACCGGCTGAGTCTGCCGTCTGATCTCGGACACTGTCGCGGCACTTTGACGCCACATGTGAAAGTCACGTGGCGTCCACGCTGCGTCAGTCCAAGCAAAAGTTCTAACCGGCATGCACCGCTGCATGAAGTCGAACGCACCTATTATTGTTTTAGGTGTCGGAAAAGTGTCATTTAGCTATTGAAAAAGCATCATTTAGGTATCGAAAGAGTATCAATTAGGTTTAGATAATGTGATATTTAAGTATCGTAAAAGTATAATTTAGGTATCAGAAAAAGTATCATTTAGGTATCAGTAAAAGTATCATTTAGGTATCGGAAGAAGTATCATTTAGGTATCGGAAAAAGTATCATTTAGGTATCAGTAAAAGTATCATTTAGGTATCGGAAAAGTATCATTTTGGTTTTGAAAAAGTATCATTTAGGTACTTTGACGCCACATGTGAAAGTCACGTGGCGTCCACGCAGCGTCAATCCAGACAAAATTTCTAACCGCCATGCACCGCTGCATGAAGTCGAACGCACCTATTGGCTCACTGATTCAAATGATGCGTTCAGAGTGAGTGTCCGTTAAACAACTCACTGATTTAAATGATCTGTTTATAGTGACTCTACATTGAACAACTCACTGATTCAAGTGATCTGCTCATAGTGAGTCTTCAGTTAACAACTCACTGATTCAAATGATCTGTTCAGAGTGAGTCTACAGGTAAATGATCTGTTCATTATGAGTCTACAGTTAACTCATTGATTCAAATGATGTGTTCATAGTAAGTCAACAGTTAGACTCACTGATTCAAATGTGTTCATAATAAGTCAACAGTTAATGACTCACTGATTCAATTGTGTTCATAATAAGTCAACAGTTAATGACTCACTGATTCAAATGTGTTCATAATAAGTCAACAGTTAATGACTCACTGATTCAAATGTGTTCATAGTAAGTCAACAGTTAATGACTCATTGATTCAAATGTGTTCATAGTAAGTCAACAGTTAATGACTCACTGATTCAAATGTCTTTATAGTAAGTCAACAGTTAATGACTCACTGATTCAAATGTCTTCATAGTAAGTCAACAGTTAATGACTCACTGATTCAAATGTCTTCATAGTAAGTCAACAGTAAATGACTCACTGATTCAAATGTGTTCATAATAAGTCAAAAGTTAATGACTCACTGATTCAAATGTGTTCATAATAAGTCAACAGTTAATGACTCACTGATTCAAATGTGTTCATAGTAAGTCAACAGTTAATGTCTCACTGATACAAATGTTTCATAGTAAGTCAACAGTTCATGACTCACTGATTCAAATGTCTTCATAGTAAGTCAAAAGTTAATGACTCGCTGATTCAAATGTGTTCATAATGAGTCAAAAGTTAATGACTCACTGATTCAAATGTTTCCATAGTAAGTCCACAGTTAATGACTCACTGATTCAAATGTTTCCATAGTAAGTCAAAAGTTAATGACTCACTGATTCAAATGTTTCCATAGTAAGTCAACAGTTAATGACTCACTGATTCAAATGTGTTTATAATAAGTCAACAGTTAATGACTCATTGATTCAAATGTGTTCATAATAAGTCAACAGTTAATGACTCACTGATTCAAATATGTCCATAGTAAGTCAACAGTTAATGACTCACTGATTCAAATGTGTTCATAGTAAGTCAACAGTTAATGACTCACTGATTCAAATGTGTTTATAGTAAGTCAACAGTTAATGACTCACTGATTCAAATGTGTTTATAATAAGTCAACAGTTAATGACTCACTGATTCAAATGTGTTCATAAGTCAAAAGTTAATGACTCACTGATTCAAATGTGTTTATAATAAGTCAACAGTTAATGACTCACTAATTCAAATTTGTCCATAGTAAGTCAACAGTTAATGACTCACTGATTCAAATGTGTTCATAGTAAGTCAACAGTTAATGACTCACTGATTCAAATGCTCTGTTCATAGAGACTCTGCAGTAAATAACTCATTGATTCAAATAATCTCTTCATAAAGAGTCTACAGCTAAAAACTCATTGATTCAAATGCTCTGTTCATAGAGACTCTGCAGTTAAAACTCATTGATTCAAATGATCTGTTCATAGTGAGTCAACAGTTAATAACTCACTGATTAAAAGTACGTGTTTATAGAGTCTACAGTAAATGACTCATTTGTATTTAATCATTCCTTTTTATTGTGCTGTGTTGTGTGTGTGTGTTCAGTAAGCTGTGTAATGTGTTGGATCGGCTCAGTATGATCGCTGAGAGTGTGGTGAAGAGGACAGGCTTCTTTGTCAATCGACCCGACTTTTACTGCCACACACTGCGGCCTGATGAAAGGTACACACACACTATTTATTTATTTATTGTTTATTTCATTTTTTGCATGATCATGATTCTCAAAACTTAAGTCTTATAACTAAAAAGTCTTATATTTTATAGTCATTATTTTCTGAAAAATGTGTTGTTTTGGCAGTAACACTTTACAATAAGGCATTATTAGTTAATAATTATTAGTTAAAATAGTTAATAAATACTAACATGAACAAACAGTGAATATTACATTTATTAGTATATTTGTTCATCTTTGCTTATGTTAGTTTTCGAAACTAGTCATTTATTGTTAATTCATGTTAATTCTCAGTGCATTAACTAACGTTAACAAGCATACATTTGTATTTTAATAATGCATTATTGAATGTTAAACTATGATTAATAAATGCTGCACAAGTATTGTTCATTGGTAGTTCATGTTAGTTAACTAATAATACCTTATTGTAGTGTGACTGTTTTTGGTTAACTATAATAACTGTAAGAATGCTTTTATTTTTTAAAGTATTTAGGTATTGAAAAAGTATCATTTAGGTATCGAAAGAGTATCAATTAGGTATCGATAATGTCATTTAAGTATTGAAAAAGTATCATTTAGGTATCAAAAGAGTATCAATTATGTATAGATAATGTGATATATTTAAGTATCGAAAAAGTATCATTTAGGTATCAGAAAAAGTATGATTTAGGTATCGAAAGTGTATCATTTAAGCATCGATAATGTGTCTTTTAGGTATTGAAAGAGTATCAATTAGGTTTCTATAATGTGGCATTTAGGTATCATAAAAGTGTCATTTAGGTATTGGAAAAAGTATCATTTAGGTATCGAAAGTGTATCATTTAAGTATCGATATTGTGTCATTTAGGTATCGAAAGAGTATCAATTAGGTTTCTATAATGTGGCATTTAGGTATCATAAAAGTATCATTTATTTATCAAAAGAGTATCAATTAGGTATTAATAATGTGACATTTAAGTATCGAAAAAGTATCATTTAGGTATCGAAAGTGTATCTTTTAAGTATCGATAATGTGTCGTTTAGGTATCGAAAGAGTATCAATTAGGTATCTATAATGTGACATTTAGGTATCATAAAAGTATCATTTATTTATCCAAAGAGTATCAATTAGGTATCAAAAATGTGACATTTAAGTATCGTAAAAGTATCCTTTAGGTATCGGAAAAGTATCAATTAGGTATCGATAATGTGACATTTAAGTATCATAAAAGTATCATTTAGGTATCGTAAAAGTATCATTTAGAGTATTATTGAAATATCAAAGTATCATTTAGGTATCAGAAAAGTGTCATTTAGGTATCGATATTGTGACATTTAAGTATCTTAAAAGTATCATTTAGGTATCGGAAAAGTGTCATTTAGGTATCGAAATGGTATCATTTACAGTAAGTATCAAAAAAGTATTATTTTGGTATCGGAAAAGTGTCATTTAGGTATCGAAATGGTATCATTTAGGTATCAAAAAGAAATATAATTTAGGTATGTAAAAAAGTTTTGATTAACTATAATAACTCTCTCCAGAATGCTTTTATTTATTTATTTGTTTATTAAAGGTGCTGTATGTAAGTTTTTTTACTCTTCTAAAGCATAAAATTACCATAATATGTGTGCAGATATTTAAGAAACATCCTAAGTGAACATACTTGTTTAACTGAAAAACAATGCTGAAGTCAGATATTCTGCTTTGAAAATGTTTTTTCCGTGTCGGAACGCTCTCTTTGTTTAGGTAATTTTCACATGCACATGCCAGTTTAGCCAATTATAATTCAGCACCCCGGGTTGCCATGTTGGGAAACAGCATACTTCATACATTCATTCAGAAAGGCTCTGAAAGCATGCGTCCGTGACCGAAAAGGACAGTATGGGAGACAGATTCAGTTCCACATGAGGTTATTAATTAGCAAATGACATAAATATTACGAACGTCAACATTAGGTGAGCAGGTTACATTGTAACCGCGTGTCCTAACAACACGCTGTGACGAGAGAGGCAGTGATGAGCTATTTGGCTGTTTGCACCAGATCAAACACGGCAGAAATTTAAACACAGCCTTTCAGAAGCACAGAATATGCACTCACTCATGAAATGGTAAAGTTTAGAATCTGTTTAATACATGTTAACCCACGTTAACATCATTAAATGTAAAATGGCATTCAAACTCATATTGTTAGCATTTAGCATTGAATAAAGCACACGAGATTTACCTGAGCTGATCACTGTCATAGGTTTCACAAGTTCAGCTGTTAGAAATAGAAGCCGTTTCTAATAAATTTAATTCGAGGTGTTGGTTAGGACAAAAACTCCCTTTAATATGGAGAATATTCCCTCTATCGCGTGTCGTCGCTTTTTTTAGAACAGTTTAAATCACTCGCTTCTCTGGCATCCCACGCATGCTATTGTTTTGATCCAGGAGTGCAACACCAAGTTTAACCACTAGGTGTCAAACTTACATACTGCACCTTTAAAGTTTTAATTTTGCACTCTAAACTTCTGATTAGTTACTAAGTAAACGAGGTCAAAACACTCAAAACTTTCATTATGTTATTATATCCTCCTTCATTTGATCCTCCATTTAGAAAAAAACTTCCCCAAAATAAGTGGTCTGCGTTCCTCATAGATGAAAACCCTGTGAGTCCAGATGTGTCCAAAACTCTCTATTTCTGTCTTTCTGAAGCTGCTGACCTCCTGTCTGAGTCACCGCTCAAGTAAATGGCAGCACTTTTCTTGTTTTCCTGCACTTATTGTTTGTCCACGTGCTGAAGAGTGATTCATTTTTGGCTGTTCTGAGCTGAACTTTTGAGCAAAGTGGACATTATATAAATACATTTAATAAATATATTAATATTTATAAAACTCTTTAAAAATATATGGATTACAGGCAGGCCATTAAAATATTGCTAAATAAAATCCATTATATTTTATCTCCAGGCTGTCATTCAGGTTTCTGTCTGCATCCCCATTGTGGAGTATTCAATATTACCTGATACTCGTGTGCCAGTTATATATATATATATATATATATATATATATATATATATATATATATATATATATATATATATATATATATATATATATATATATATATATATATATATATATATATATATATACAGTTGAAGTCAGAATTATTAGCCCCCTTTGATTTTATTTTCTTTTTTAAATATTTCCCAAATGATGTTTAACAGAGCAAGGAAATTATCACAGTATGTCTGATAATATTTTTTCTTCTGGAGAAAGTCTTATTTGTTTTATTTTGGCTAGAATAAAAGCAGTTTTAAATTTTTTATGAGCCATTTTAAGGTCAAAATTATTAGCCCCTTTAAGTTATATTTTTTTTCGATAGTCTACAGAACAAACCATCATTATACAATAACTTGCCTAATTCCCCTAACCTGCCTAGTTAACCTAATTAACCTAGTTAAGCCTTTAAATGTCACTTTAAGCTGTATAGAAGTGTCTTGAAAAATATCTAGTAAAATATTATTTACTGTCATCATGACAAAGATAAAATAAATCAGTTATTAGAGATGAGTTATTAAAACTATTATGTTTAGAAATGTGTTGAAAAATATCTGCTCTCTGTTAAACAAAAATTGGGGAAAGAAATAAACAGGGGGGCTAATAATTCTGACTTCAACTGTATATATATAAAACAGAGTATTGCAATCTATATAACTACTGTAATTTAATATTTCAATTTATTGTGATTTTGGTTTGCAGATTATAGATTAGACATTAGAAAATACTTCATCTTACGGGTGTATGATGGGTTATTAACAAAAACTATGCATAACATCTTTTTGAACTTTTATTTCAGCATACATGCTCTGTATATTTTAAACACCGAACCAGTTTCATGTAACAAAATCCTGAACTTGCATATGAAATGAAGAGTCCAAACTGCAGCTAAATTAATTAAATACTAATTAAGCCAGAATGAGATCAAAATGTGCTGTTTATTTTTCTAGGTATCAAAAAAGTATCATTTAGGGATTGTAAAAGTATAATTTAGGTATTGTAAGAGTATTATTAAAATATCAAAGTTTCATTTAGGTATTGGAAAAGTTTATTTAGGTATCGGGGAAAAAGTATCATTTAGGTATCAGAAAAGTATCATTTAGGTATCGAAAAAGTATAATTTAGGTATCGGAAAAGTGTCATTTAGGTATCTGAAAAAGTATCATGTACGTATCGGAAAAGTTTCATTTACGTATCAGAAAAGTATCATCAATTATGTATCAGAAAAGTATAATTTAGGTATCGAAAGTATCATTTTAGGTATCGAAAGTATCATTTAGGTATCAGAAAAAGTATCATTTAGGTATCAGAAAAAGTATCATTTAGGTATCGAAAGTATAATTTTAGGTATCGAAAGTATCATTTAGGTATCAGAAAAAGTATCATTTAGGTATCGAAAGTATCATTTAGGTATCAGAAAAAGTATCATTTAGGTATTAAAAAAGTATCATTTAGGTATCGAAAAAGTATCATTTAGGTATCGGAAAAGTGTCATTTAGGTATCAGAAAAGTATCATTTAGGTATCGGAAAAGTATCATTTAGGTATCGGAAAAGTATCATTTAGGTATCGGAAAAGTATCATCTAGGTATCA